>LBNU01001437.1:251469-292748 GCA_014162995.1 Artemisia annua
TAAAAAACTCTTTATTTATGAAATATTTGTGAAGGCTGGTACGTTTTGAACTACACTTTGTTCATGCTTTTATAGACCAACTTGCATGGCCATATTACAATGTGAAAAACTAGAAATCTTATAATTCAAAGATTGCATGAGATTTCCTATGCCGACACTACAACATGCATTTACCACATGCTAGTTGACTTGCTATGTAGATAGAGAAGTTTCATTTTTCTTTGGTAGCAGGAAGATGTCTAAAATACTTAGCCTTACTATTCTTTTGTCAAGCTCAATAGTTGTGCTTGTCTCTTTTTCTTTTGGTTTCTTTTCTTTGTGGTCGGCAAAACACATTAGTTTACAAATTAAAAGATGGCTTTATATCCCATTTAGGTCATCTTTTAAGCAAATAAAGCCTTAAAAATTAATTTTTAAAAATGATATTTTGTAATTCATGCACAGATGTGTTATAGTTATAAAGAATGTGAAAATGAGAAAAAAAGTGTGTTGGTAAAATATGCATAAATTCTATAAACTGTGTAGAAGTTTTTTTTCATGTCTGAACGTCTTTCGTTTTACCAAAAAAAAAGAAAAAGAAATAAAAGATAGCATATAAGCCCACTTTTCTTAGCCGAATGACCATATTAGGCGATTCAATAATCATATTATTATGCTGCTTACCCCAAATAGGACAAAACTACTGTAGTTGAGAAATTGCTTCTAACTGATCTATACCATCATACAATTAGGATAATTCAGTATACATACATACTCTTATTCGGTGGGGTCGTTGTGACCCATTAGGGTGTTTAATCTCCAAAATTTATCTATTTATTGGCTAATCTGTTATATTTGTGAGTCCGGGGGTGCTGTTTCTACTATATTTCTAACCCATGAGGTTATTTTCCAGTTTTAAGTCCTAACAAGCTAATAAGCACTATACAAGAAAATAAGTAAGCTCATGAAAGTGGAACAGAATGAGCGCATAAGCCCGAAAATAAGCTAAAACAAACTCCCGCCCTCAGTAATATATATTGATTATGAATATGTTTAAAAAAAAATTCTGGTGCAAGTTCTGAATTACTTTGTATACATGTTAAAGTAAAAGAGACATCCAGATCAAAACCAAAGAAGCAACATGAGATGATACAGTCAACAACAACGTGGCTTGATCTTCCATTGGATTTAAAGATGAATATACTATGCAGAGTTAGTGCGATTGAAAAACTATCAAATGTCCAGCAAGTGTGCAAAGATTGGCGTAAAATCGTGGAGGGTCATTTATATGGACAATGAGTTATGCTCACATTGTCAAACTTATACTAGGCCTGGTTTGCCTGGGGGAGGTAAGGTAGAAGAAATAACAGCCCGCAAGATGTGTAAGAATGCTGTGGATAGAAGCCAGGGCCAATTGGTTGATATCGCTATGGTAGGCTTCTGTGACGATGAGCTACTTGAGTATGTCGCTGATAGGTATGTAGCTTATCATAATCGATTTTTTGTGACTTTGCATATAACTTACATATAAACTTACAGTAATTGTCCTTGTGGTTTTCTCAACATTACGAAATTTGTCACTCGAAACACTGTTTGCTTTCGCACGTGGTCCCTCAGGTATGGGATAATTTTGCTTCTGGTCCCTAATGGGTAAAAGGAGAGGGACCAAATATGACAGTAAATAATGTTTTTAGATATCCCTAATTTTCAGCAAACCACAAGGAGCATTTATGTAATTTGCTCTAAAAGCAACTATGTTATAAGTTAGTGATTTTTTGTGCAAGTTATAGGCTACGACAAACGATGCTACGACTTTGTTTTAAGATTATTGTAGCCAGCTGCAATCAAGATAGACACGTGCTAAAAACCTTTTGATTAATCTCATGAAAACCATGGAATATTAATGTATTAACCCTTACATGGAAGCTAAGTTATTAAACCCCTAAAGGACTTCTAAATTTGTTAAAATGCATAATAACTTCACTTAATGTCAGGGTGATTCCATTACTGGAAAATGATTTTGTTTCTTGCTTGAAACTATGACTGTAGTTCATTATATACAAAACTATTACCTGTTTTTAAATGTTTCTGTTCCTTTTGACAGATCACCTAAGCTAAGCCGTCTCGAAATTGCTCATTCCAAGTATTCTGCCGGAAGCTTGATTAAAGCATTGAAGAAGCTTCCAAAATTGGAAGAACTGAGCATTCATAGTGCTGCAGACGGATTACAAGTAGATCAAGCATTGGGTAGTTATTGCCCAGGACTTAAAACACTTAGACTTAATCATTGCGATGACATTGGTGATGAGGAGATCATAGCTATTACTCAAAACCTAAGGGAGCTTAGGCATCTTGAAATGCACTCGAACTTGAAATTATCTAATACCGGGGTGCAGGCGGTTCTTGATGGGTGCCCATGTCTTAAAGTACTAGACCTGCGATTGTGCGTATCTGTTGATCTAAATGGAGATATTGGAAAAAGATTAGAACAGATTGAATGTGTATTACATACTGAGCCTATTAACATTGATCCTTATTCTGGGGGTGCTTGGTTTATCGACCTGAAGACACACAGAAAGGTTCTTGGTGGGAACATTATGGCTAGTATGTCAGATTCCGATTAAAGAAAAGAAAGTGAAAAAGGGAGAAAAGACATGTGCCTATTATCTTGCTGAAATTTAACACATTGCTCCTATTATCAACGACATTGAAATGAGGTTATCAGAACAAATCCTGTCATTCATGCCAATTTTTGGATTGTTTATCGGGGATCTTCTTAATTTGTTGTGCATGCCCTATATATACGTGTTGTATGGCTTCCAAATCTTTCATGACTTACAATAGCATATCTTCTCGACTTACTCAAGTAAGTGAAATGATTTTCTTTCTTTCTTTTTTGCGTATCTTTCTTATCCATCGTGACGCATCGATAATAAAAAAAACAGCATACTTTGAATGAGCCAGTAAGGCCAACAAACAAAGATTTTGATGCACTTGATACTCTGATCCATTTCGGATGACACTACTTGTTTCAACATTCTTTTTTAAATGTTTTTCATGCATTAATAACATCACATACAAATTAACATGCAGAAAGATATGAATCACCTAGACCTCGAACACCTAAAAACTCCCTTACTTAAAATCTCAGAAAGATGCCGGTTACTGCAAGGAACTTGGTAATAAAGTTTATTTTCTATGACAGCGTTGAAAGTTGTTATAGAGAAGGTAGAAGCAACTGTCATCATAATTTAAGGAGAATGAAAATAAGAAATTGAAACTAAGCTAAAGTGAAGCAAAGGGAAAAATACATATCAACTAGAGTAATAGAATTGTCAACTTATGAGGCCAATAACACTATAACTATTTGAGTAAAATACACCTGTGTTTATGTTTAGTTGATCAACTATGTATGAATGTATCCTTTTATGGTGACAAGCGTATGAATATATTTCATGTTTTATGTTTAAAATTTCTATGTTTTATGGTTTATGTTCTTTTTGCACATCATTGTCTATATAACTTTTAGGATTTATGGTGTTTTAGCAGATTTTGATTTGTGCTTATATTGGGACTAAACATGCAATATTGAAAAAACATTTATAGTTAAGTTTTAGGGTTTATGGTGTTTTACCAGATCTTGATTTGTGCTTATATTGGGACTAGACATGCAATATTGAAAACTTTCATAGTTGAGGTTAGACTAAATGAGAAATCTTTACAACTTTACTAGTTGGATTTGGACTAAACTTAAAATGTACAAAATCCTTTTATGATGTGATTATTCAAAGTTCAAAGTATGACAAAATTCAGACTGTAGAAAATACTTTGAAATGGGGACGAAAATGATAATATATTTAACTGAAGTCATTTATTGCATTCAACTCAAGGGTGGCCTAGTGGCAAAAGGGCTTGTGACTATCATTCTAAAATGTGTGAGGTCTCAAAGTTCAATTCCTGTTAGGTGCAAACAACCTTGAAGTGGTCACGTCAACCTCCTAAAAAGGGAGGGCTTTACCTGGTTTGAGTCTGTGTGACGGTGGCTTCAAACCCCGTGGATTTGTCTGCCAAAAGGTCTGAAACCATGGTTACCCAAAAAAAAAATCAAAATGTGTATTTGTAGTTGACACCTTTTCCCCTTTAACTCATTTTATTCCCAATTTCAAATCTTGACCCTAATTCTCATCAAATTGTTCTCATCATGTCAAATGGTACTAGAGCTAACCCAAAAAGAATAGATGATGATATGGAATGGTCAAAAGTGGTACTAAGAGATGTAATCATGGAAGAGATTTATGAGAGATATGGAAGGAATGCGGAATTGGCAGATCAATTGCCAGATGAAATTCTCAAAGACTTAAGAAAAAAAGCATACGGAGAGAAAGAAGTACAAGTTTTGAATGCAAAAGTTGAAGCACAAATAGATGTTGCAAGTGGTAGTGTTAAAGTTGAGGTAGCACAGTCACAAGTTAAGTTTGTTAGTAGTAGTAGCAAAGTTGAAGGAAAGAAACGTAGAATCAAAGAGAGAGTTAGAGGTTGCATACTAGGACTTAGAGCAAGTCAATCAAGATGAAATGCATGATGTGTTGTAGGATAGTTGGTGTTTGGCTGGTCATGGGAAGTTAGCATCTGGGTTAGTTGAAGTTTTTTGTGTTTTCAGTTTAGTTTTATAGTATGTTGTGGTGTTCAAATTTCCTCCATTTGTGAGGCGTGAAATGAAATCTCTTTAAAAAAAAAAAAAAAAAAAAAAAAAAAAAAAAAAAAAAAAAAAAAATTACCCCCAATTTCAATAAACCCTAATTCTGATCATGTCAACTAGTACTAGAGCTAACCTGATAAGAATAGATGATGATAGGAATTGGTCAAAATTGATACCAACAGATGAAATCATGGAAGAGATTTATGAGAGATATGGGACGAATCTGGTACTGACAGATCAATTGGCAAATGAAATTCTCAACGACCTAAGGGGAAAAAAAGCAGGCGGTGAGGAACAAGTATAGGTTACAGATAGCTTATTTGCTTGCCATTAGTGAACCAGTTTGCCGAGAAGAAAAGAAAAACTAAGTTTATTAGTTTGAGAATCGCATTTTCAGAAAGCAACTGATAAGTTTAAATAACGCGTGCTAAATACCTTTCAACTTAAAATGAAAGTCTTAGTTTAATGAATTGAATATCCTTAACGAGTGCCCTAAAAACACTCGTTAGACAAACACATTTAACAAACCAAACTCATACTTGCATCAATTAGATTCTTTGCTCGAGTCTGGTTTCATTTTAACCTAATACTATTAATTTGTATTTGAAGATCGTCCATTTCATTTACACATGAATTTTCATTTCTAACTTTTTGGAAAATGTAATATACGAGATCCAACTCATAAAACATACCTTGTTGTAACAGTTAATTACAATCTTTCTTAATAATTAAGTTCTTCGAATGCTACAACGTCATATTGTTGGAGCTTAATTGGGACATATGAGTGTAACTAAAAGATTTGTTTCTTGTACATTGTCCCACATCATTTGGTGACATAAATAAAAGGTTATAAACACAGGCATCTTCAATATATTAAGTTCAATATACGAGATCAAGTTATAAAACAAGCTTGTTGTAATACATCTTAATAAGTTTCTTAAATGTTACAACGTCATGTTGCTGTAAATTATCCCACATTGGTTGTTGACTTGAATAAAAGTGAGGTTATTAAGACACGGATCCATTACATACTCGAATGGGATTGCGACCTCTAGAAAAATATTCAATAGTGTGTTACGTTTATATGTTCTTAAAGTTTTCAATCTCATTTTTTTTTTTTTTTTTTTTGGGGTAAAAGGGTTAATTCACCCGGTAAAATTAATCTCATTTTTTTATGCAAACTAAATTCTTTTTCATTCTCTTATATAGTTATTATTACAGGTTAAGTACTTTTTGAAAATATTTCGTAGAGTACATGTGTTTATAAGTTCAATATGTCATTTTACTAAGTTTTAACGCAGATAATAATCTTTTCCACGTACTATAATAATATTGGTTTATTTTAATCGTCGAACTATGAACATATATATAGGTGTTTTGACTATATGTTACATAAACTTTATCTAATACATTGCATATATTTTCTAATGAGTAGTGAAATCATTCTCTGCAACTGTATATCAAAATGCATTATAATGGAACTCCTTGATTATACGGCTGGTCACTATGGAGGTGAACCACCACCAGGTGGTGGCCTCCACTACCCACAGACCCATAGTACCCTCACCATCACCGTGCGGGTACCATAATAGTCTCAACCCCGAACGGATTCAAAGGAAAAGGGGTGTTTTTATTACGGAGTATTACTTTTTGGGTTGTGAATGTGTGTGTGGTATGTTATGAGGTATTATCTTTTTGGGTTGTGAATGTGTGTGTGGTATGTTATGAGGTATTTATATAAAGTGGTGTATGTTTATATTTTTGGTTTGGTGGTGACCAATGACCATAGCATCTGTTTGGTGGCTGGTTTGATAGTGTGTTGAATGATGATGTAATGCTAACGTGTATGTGAAATGATTGATCCGATTTGTTTGTGATAACATTGGTGAAATTATTAACATCTCACAAATCCATGGCATTTTTGTTATCAACATTGGCGATAGCCATCCTTGAAGATGAGCGAGGTGAGCGATCGCCCGGGCCCTAAATTCTTAGTTTACACAACTTCTGCTCTTAAAAGATCATTGATAGGACACTAAAGCCTCATGAGGGCTAGGCTTTATTATCAAACCAATTTTAAGTATATGAAGTAGTCCACCAAGTTTATATTTTAGCTTTGAGGTTTATCTTTCACCAATGTGGGATTAAGTTTGCACCCAAGCCGAATGAGATATGGTTTAACTTCCAATCATGCTTCATATCCCCTCTTTCTTAGCCCATATATGTACAGCCTAAGAACAACCCTAGAGGTGAAATATGGCACCATTGCTGAAGATTACATTTAAATAAAACCTGTAAGAAAAGGCAATCAAACATACGGTCAAATATAAGTAGAATAAACCATTGGAACCTGGAAGCATAATGGTGATGTAATAACCCATTGAGCTTTTGCACGTTTTCTTGAATCCGAAAGAATAGAATAAACCTTTGGAAGTGTAATGGTGATGTTACCATTTGGGTCAGCTGCGTCATATATACGCTTCTAAGAAATAACATACAAAAGGAAAGGTCAACAGTTGTTCATTGTCGAAGATCCATACTTTGCAAAAAGATGGAGCTTTGCATCATTTGCTATCTTGTTTGTGGATTATTATTTTTTTCTTATTCAACTCAGTAACTCACACGAAGAAAATCTTGAATGGTTACCCGAACATTAACAGGCCACAGCCACAACGATGCCAACACAGAAATGAGAACTGGCGTTTGCAAGATAGGGTGGCGTCACACATTTGTCACCATTGAAATGTATATTTCTAGGAAACACCCAAAACCCATTCTGGTTGATCTATCCTTATGGAACCATAAAAATGAGATACTGATGTTACAGTATATTGAACTTTGAAATGTATAATGCATTGTGGATGGCCTTATATATCGATTTAAAGAGAACGTGGATAAAATTCATTTGATCATTGAGGGTACACTACAGGTCTACAGCGTCTGGAACCTTTGGAGACGAACAAATTCTCATTATGTTCAAGAGCCTACATTCTCACAACAAATGAATTTTTGAGTTATGGTGGCTTACAAGTTACAAGTCTACAACAAACCATATCTTAATTCTACTTTTTGTTGTAAACTAAGCAAAATTGTACCCACGTACAGCTTAAGTAAATTCTTTAATCATTTTAGACAAAGTCAACTTCTTGATTAAACAGCAAAGACTTTGACATTTGTAGATAGTGGTGAATGTATGATAACGAAGTTGATGATTTGCCACTTCCATTTCCCTCAAAATATATCTGCTACTTATCATTATACTTCGGTCACATGACTGCCTCAAGATTGTGTCGTTCTCCATACTTTTCTATGGCCAACAACTAGAACACATTTAATTTCGGTTTTTTAGCCACTTCCATTCTTTGATGTTTGTTATTACAAATTTAAGTGTTTACAGTATTTGTTTATTTGATGTTGGAAGCGTTTATATCTTGAAAAAGATAGATATGTTGTTCCATACTTTTGGGTTAATCCGAAACCATATAACAGTTGCAAACTTGCAATAGAAGTAGTTATGTGCATTACCCAAGATGATTCGGACTATATCCAATTATCCATCACTTTGATGCCTAAACCCTAAAGAAAACAATGACATCAGAATTAATGTCTCAGTCAATATTAGGGGTGTTTATCCGTTCGGTTATTGGATTTTTCTGTTTATTTGATAAAAAAAAAATTTGGGTAAAACCGAACCGAACTCAAATTAGGAAAAATCAAAACAAAAAACTAAAAAACGAACCAAATATTTTGGGTAAAACCGAACCGAACTCAAATTATGAGAATTCAGTTTTTGGTTTGGTTTAGATAGCCAAAACCATATCCAAACCGAAAACCAAATATTTAATTTGGTTCGGTTCAATTTTGATATATTCGGTTCGATTCATGTGGACATTACCCGAATTCTGAACACCCCTAGTCAATATTCATTCCACTCTACCTATTTAAGAGAAAATTCCAAATTCTGTCCGATTAGGCTCATTGGGTCCATGACTTGGTTAAAAACCATACTTGCCAAAACGGTATGCTCAACCGTGCGACTTACCAAGTCATGCACCTAGGGAGCCCAATCGGTCCATTTCTAGCATTTCCTCCATTATCAAATCTATACCAATAGTGATTCTAGGAAGCCAACCAAAAAGCACCTTAGACTCACCACACCTGGACATGAATAAATTATGGTACCAGTTTCTAAATCCATAGGAGTGACAATAGCAATGATTACATACTTCTACCCGTAACCTAGCAGTCAATAATTACAGACATTTCTATCCATGAAAAGCAATAAATACTTACATAGTTACATACATTAGAAAAGGATTTAAGTCTGCTTCTTCCTACGCCTCTCTCCTTCCCTGCGAGAATATAGGAAAAAGAAAAAAATAAGCTTCCAATAAAGCAAAACCACAGCTAGTTTAAGGAAATAATTCTTTTTCATTCCATAAATCTTTCTTCCAGCTCAGCTCTAGCAGTATCATCACAAATTCACAATCATTTCCCAGAAGAACTTCTATTCTACACCTTAAGATACGAAAAAGAGTTCATGCCAAACATTACAGGCATTGAGTAAACCAATGTGTCAATTGTCTTATCATGCTAATCAGATCAACACAATAACTGGTCTCAATATGGAAAAAGAAGGATCAATCAATCAAGTCTTAATTAGAAATGAAAATTGATTCAATATGCTTACTAGCACATCATTGATCCCTAAGAAAAAAAAATAAGAGCTTGGATCTTAATCTAGTAATCAGCAGTATCAAGAGCTAAACACCATTATTTCAAGATTGCATGATACAATATGCTTACTGACACATCATTGATCCCTAAGAACACCAATCCACAAAA
The DNA here is from genome assembly GCA_014162995.1 of Artemisia annua. Taxonomy (NCBI): domain Eukaryota; kingdom Viridiplantae; phylum Streptophyta; class Magnoliopsida; order Asterales; family Asteraceae; genus Artemisia; species Artemisia annua. Next base: position 260,993 of record LBNU01001437.1, read on the forward strand.
ATCAAATGTTGTGTTAAAGTACGTTTGACATACTGCTAGAACAAATTTAGGCCGCTTAGAGAAGTGGCAATTATACTTATAACACTTTTATCAAAACATTCTAAAGTTTACCACTTACTCATGAGCATTTGCTTTACTCGTTATCAGGGGATAAGGATAAGGCCCATAGAAATATCGGGGGTACAAATGCTTCCTGGAAGTGGTCAGATGCTAGTCCGATTGCTGATGGTATGGGGGAAAAATTGGTACCGAAACTTATTTGAAGCTGGTATTCAATAACAATGGGAAAGTGACTCAAGGGAATTGGAGAGCTATGGAATACCGCTCCTTAACTAGCGACGGTACGTTAGCTATAGTCAGCCTTATGTGTACGGACGAGAAGCCGGTCAAACTAGAACAGAAAGTCAAAGAAGCAGAATTAAAGTTATTGGATCTCCATCAGGAACTTGTGGAAGATGAACTCGATGGTTCTAACACTTCTGGTTGTCATCCAAAGATTAATAGTCTTGTTAAAAAAATAACAAAGATGAAGAATGCTTTGAAACAAGCAAAGCATGAAGCTATAGAAAAAGAAGATCAGAATGATGGGATGGTTAGACTTGTTGTTGAAGGTGGCCTTGGTAACAAAATTGATCATGTTGCTTTTGTTCCAAATGACATCCGGTATGTTGAATACTTTTTGGTATTTTTTATCTTTAAATATATTGCAGTCAATTTGAATTGTTCAAGACAGTATCATTTGGTATTTTACTTTGAATTCAATCAAATCAAATGGGCACTCGAGAAGTATACGAACTAAAACTACGAACAATTATATAAAAACACTTGCAGATATTTCAAACAAAACTTTAGATTGTTTTGATAAAAGTGTTATAAGTATAATTGCCACTTCTTTAAGTGGCTTAAATTTGTTCAGTATGTCAAACACACTTTAACACAACATTTATATAAAATCACACACAAAGCATATATAACTCATTGTCAATACTATATAATAAACACATTTCTTGGTATATATAATAACCACTTGATTTGTTTTAATTCCTAAAAATACCAAATGATACCGTTGTGAACAATTCAAATTGACTGCAATATATTTAAAGAAAAAAAATACCAAAAAGTATACAACATACTAGACGTCATTTGGAAAAAAAGCAGCATGATCAATTTCGTTACCAACGTCACCTTCAACAAGTCTAACCATCCCAGCATTTTGATCTTTTTCTATAGCTTCAAAGCATTCTTCATCTTTGTTATTTTTTTTTAACAAGACTATTAATCTTTGAACGACTACCAGAAGTGTTAGAACCATCGAGTTCATCTTCCACAAGTTCCTGACGGAGATCCTAAATTGTAATTCTGCTTCTTTGACTTTCTGTTCTAGTTTGACCAGCTTCTCGTCCGTGCACATAAGGTTGACTATAGCTGACGTTTCGTTGCTAGTTAAGGAGCGGTATCTATAGCTCTCCAATTCCCTTGAGTCACTTTCCAATTGTTATTGATACCAGCTTCAAATAAGTTTCGGTACCAATTTTTTCCCCTTACCATCAGCAATCGGACTAGCATCTGACCAGTCCCAGGAAGCATTTGTACCCCCGATATTTCTATGGGCCTTATCCTTATCCCCCAATAAAGTATATCGAACCGAGTAAAGCAAATGCTCCTAAGTAAGTGGTAAATTCCACTTCCTGTCTTTTATTATAGTACTAAGTAAATCACGGTATATGTTGTCATTGGGGTTCAACACCCTCCTTCTCCTTCTCCATATGTAACATAACCATTTGTGCCCTTGATGGATTCAAGATGGCGCCAATTTGCGTGGGTGTCAGGGAAGAAGAAGAAGAAGAAGAAGAAGCCATTTTAGGGTTCTTTTTGGATTCAAGAGGAAGGGGTTTGTTTGGTTTTCGATGTGTTTTTAAATTTTAGGGTTAGATAGTTAGGTAAAGGTGTATTTGGGTACGGAGGGTTTGGGTACATATGGTTTAGTTACATATTATTTGGGTACATATTATTGGATATGGATTAGTATGTGGCTGATTATTTGGACTTTCAAGATCTTGGGAAGTCATCAAACTAGTGAAATAATTTGGGTTAGAAGGATTGAGATTCATAGTTTTTGTGAGTAATAATGTTTTGACTGAATTTTAGTTGAGACTAGTAAGACTTTGTAGTAAATAAATGTTTGAGTAGTTGGAGTAATAAATATGAATGGTTGGAGGTTGGAGTATTAACTATGAATGTTCAAAAGTTTAAATAACTATGAATGCAATGTTTGAATAAATAAATGCTTGATTTGTTGGAGTAATAAATATGAATGGTTGGAGGTTGAAGGTTGGAGTATCAACTATGAATGTTCAGAAGTTTAAATAACTATGAATGCAATGTTTGAATAAATAAATGTTTGAGCAGTTGAGGTAATAACTATGAATGGTTTGAGGTTGAGTATTAACTATTAAAATTAAATACAAAGGAATTCCCAACTTCGTGATCGCACAACCCATCACAAGCTTCGAAAAGATTTGTGCGAACATATACGGGAATGCTTTTTGCAAGAAGGCAATCAAAATTAACGAGTGTTTTCGTTGCAAATTTTATTATGTCATGATTAATTAAGTATAACTTTTGTAGAATTTATTTTTATGGTTTAGCTTAAATGAAAAAGACATTAAGTTTTTCTCATGATGTTTTAAATTGATAAAAGTGTTGTAATATCTAATTAAATCTCTCCATCCATGTTTATCGGAAATCAAAAGAAATTAAAACACTATAGTTACTATTTCATAGCAATACTGTTAGTAAAATTGAGTACCTTTTTTGTATAGCAATATTATAGTTACTATTTCGTAGCTGTGTTTGTAAAAGTGAGTAAAAAATGAGTACCTATTTCATAGCAATATTATTGTATATTCTTTTACAATCCTACTTTCTATTAAAACAATTGAGAAGTAAAGATAATGGGCCACCTCCGTACGTGTAAATGGGATGCAAACATAGAAGAACGATTTTTTAACGTACGAAGACTACAATCGTATTAAATGAGGAGCTGTTGTCTAACACTTTTATTTGAACGATGTCACGTCTATGCTTTGTGGATGGCCTAATGGATTGATGATGGTCAAAGGACGGACCTTTTCTTTAATCAATTGGTTTATATTAATCACGGAATCTATAATCAATTGTGTCAAAAGTAAAAAATTAGTTTGGTCAAAAAATTCAACCCAGCTTTTTACTATAATCAATTGGTTTATTTTAATCACGGAATCTATGAAAAAAAATATAGGTGTTTTGACTATATGTTACATAAACTTCTAATACATTGCATATATTTTCTAACGAGTAGTGAAATCATTTTCTACATATGTACATAGAGGAAATTATTCAAAATGCATTTGAATAGAACATATTAGTAATAATGGGTTAGGATTCTCTCAAGTTGAGAGGTACAACTTGACTCAAGTTGGGGCATTATGAATCATTTGATTTGATCCAGTGGCTCAAATCAAAAGAATTTCTTTTGATTTGAACCATTAGATCAAATCCAATAACTCACAATCATCCAACTTAAGTCAAGTTGATCCTCTTAACTTGAGAGGATCTCAACCCAATAATAATAGACACTTGTATAGGGAAAAGATCGAATGAGAAAAAGAATTAAAATGAAAAAAGTGAGAAGTATTTTTAATCACACATTTTAAATAAGAGTGAAAATTTAAAAAATAGATGCATCTATTTTTTTAAATTTATCTTAAATATGTGATTACAATTTCTTATCAATTTTTTTATTTTAGTTTTACTTCTCACTTCATCTTAACTTCACGAGAATATTTTAAGGATCAAAATCCTCTCAAGTTGAGAGTAACTTGATTGATCATGTTGGCCAATCATAATTTAGATAAATGTACAAAAGTTTTTCTTTAGTTGAATTCAAGGGAGCCCATTTATATTTATCTTAATTGCTATTGGTCAACATGACCTATCAAGTTACTATCAACTTGAGAGGATCTTGTTCCATATTTTAAATATGAATAAAGAAAGATAAAAGACAAATGACCTACATTAATAATTTTATAATACGACTCAACTTTGGAATAACTAAACTAAGACAGAGATAGTTGACAACAAGGATCTGTGGCGCAATGGTAGCGCGTCCGACTCCAGATCGGAAGGTTGCGTGTTCGATTCACGTCAGGTTCAAATCCTACAAACTGTTGATCCAATTTTTTTTTCTTGTATGTTTGCTAAGAAATATTATGTTCTGAGTCGAGACTGTGATCGATTCCTGCTGTGAGTTAGATCGATGAGGCTCATACTATTCGGTGATCATTGCTCTACACTTCGTTGTATGAACCGAAACTTATGTCATAAGGAAATTGTCACGTTATCTAAACCGGGTGGATATTGTTCTCAACGCGCCGCATGGTCAATCTCAACATTGTATTACATATATTGTTTTTGGAGCGAGATGTGTGAGCAAATATGGTTTAGCATAACGTTTGGTTTCATGGTGTACTATTAGAAATTTACACTCAAGTGTAATTTTATTGTTATTCCGAATTCTTCTCTCAGTCTCTCTCGTTTTCGAAAAAAAACAACTAAACAAACTCATTTTTCCCAACAATTCTCCAACAACAAAATTTTGAAGAAAATATCAACATAGATCAATCTTTCTTACATACATTTACATCATTTATGATTCAAACGTATCATTTCGCCTTTTGAAAACCGGATCTATGTCCTCGTACGATATCGAGTTACAAAAGGGTTGGCATTAGTCTGCGAAAAATGAGATAAAAATCGCGTATGATGGTGTCTATATCTCTATATACGTATTGATCGATATTGAAATCATATTGTTTCATAAGATGACTCAAGAGGACGAAAATGACATGCCATCGGGTTAGCATTTCGTTCTACATATCAGAGATTTATATACAATGAAATCGCATTTTTACCATCGATTTTTCCTACAAATAAAACATATACTGTATATGCATACGTACGATATTATACTTGTTGATGTGATTACATGAACAGAAAATAGCAACCAACAAATGGTGGCCGACGAAGTACTTAAACAAGGGAATGCGGAAATTGTGGCCGAGGTCTACACTTTTCAAGACCTCGCCCATGCAACTGAAAACTTCAACCCTGATTTGCTCGTGGGCAAAGGTGGCTTCGGGAGGGTGTATAAGGCCCATCTTGGAGACCGAAACAAAGTATGACATCTTTTTTGTTCTCTGTTGTTATGTTTGGGTCGAAATATTGAAGTCTGTTGTATAACTGTGGTTAGTTTTATATAGATTGTGGCTGTGAAGCAACTCGACATGATTGGAGTACAAGGGAATCCTGAATTTTTAGCCGAAGTTCTTACATTGGGTCGTGTTCACCACCCGAACCTAGTCAATCTTATTGGATATTGCGTGAATGGACATCAAAGGTTACTGGTCTACGAGTACATGGCTAATGGTTCATTAGAGGAACACCTTTTTGGTAATACTTATTTCATATTGGATTCTCGATATATAGCAAAAGTCGATGTTAAATATTTTACTACTCACACACACACACACAATCTCCACATTTGTCCCTGAGGCCCATGAGCCAACATCTTAGTTGAGGCACCTTAACTACACATGAATACCGTTAGGCCACATGCCCTTTGGTTACTATGTCATTTGACGTCGGTTTTTTTCTTTCTAAAGATTTGGATGAGAGCAAGACGCCCCTCGATTGGCATACAAGGATGATGATTGCTAAAGGAGTTGCCAAAGGACTCGAGTACTTGCACAACGTTGCTGACCCTCCTATTATCTATCGAGATCTAAAACCTTTGAATGTATTACTGGACGATGACATGAACGCTAAGCTTTCAGACATTGGGCTAACAAAATTTGGACCAAAAGAAGGAGAGGATCATATCTCGACTAGAGTGATGGGAACTTACGGGTACTCTTCACCAGAGTATGCAATGACTGGAGAGTTAACAACAAAGTCAGATGTCTATAGCTTTGGGGTTGTGTTTCTAGAGTTAATCTCGGGACGAAGAGTCATCGATGACAAAAGGCCACCCGAAGAGCAAAACCTTATTATGTGGGTAAGTTTATTAAGAAAATCACAACATCATTGAAGAGCAAAACCTTGTTATGTGGGTAAGTTTACTAGTAAAATATGACTCACATGTATTATCTTCATCGTAGGCGAAACCATTGTTCAAAGACAAGAGTAAATTTCCAATGGTGGCCGATCCGTTGCTAAATGAGAATTATCCCGTAATGTGTTTAAACCAAGCTGTCGCTATCATAGCAATGTGTTTGCAAGAAGAAGCAATCACGAGGCCGTACATGAGCGACGTTGTTGTGGCTCTTGACTACCTAGCCACGGTTCCAGATAATCAGGAACCCGGTCATAGTGATGAATAGTTGTTTATAGCTGAATAAATCTACGCCGAATAAATGTACAACTTTTTAATGCATATAATGTGTAAGTTAGTATAGCATAGTTTAGCAAAAGGAAGAATTTACCTTTTTGTTTCCCTTTTATGCAAAGATCAAACATATAAAAGACAGAGATGATGTAATTTTTTTACATAATGAATATTTGCAAACATCAAATATGAAACCAAAAAAGTGACCTTACAAATGCATTGTTGAATAGTACATCTTTAAAAACTTCGCTTAAACGTCGGATTGGTTATTGTCATCTTTAAGGTTTTGGTAACTGAAGCTAGGAATCTTGCTCAACCTATGTAGCTTGTGGTAAGGGCTCTCGGCAACATCTACCATGGTGCACATTCTAGGCAAAAACCTACCACTACTGCCCGTACCCTTCCTCTTCACTTTCCGCCATGTGATAGTCAAGAATCCAAAACTAGGCCAAAAGTTAGAACTACCACCATCCTTACGATGTTTCTTGTCAGGAATATTAGAGTCCCTTATTGAAAATTTACCATGATCACCAACATTACTACAACCACCAATCTCGAGTCTTCTAAAATATTCTATCTCCTTCATCACAAGGTTTCCAACTGTGCCACGTGCCCCTATCTCGATAGGAACAGGATCAAGACCACCCATCTTCTCCGAAAAGATGGTAGTGGCAATGGTGGGAGAGGTGATGCTCATGGTGGTTGTTAAGGTGTGGGGAAAAAAGTTATCTTTTGGTGTGATGCAATTCTTTTGCTTTGTGCATGAGAGGCAATATATTCTATTTCTCATAAAGTGGCCATGCCTTTGATAAAAGTGAGTAATGAGATGGTTTTCCCTTTAGGTATAAAATAGGCTTTTTGTATTATGATCATCACACTCATGCCTGTGCAAGTTTTATTATGCCTGCACTTTTTAATTCCTGTATGGAAACCAACTTTTGATACAATATAAAACACTGACTCGTAAAAAGACTACTTTCTACAAAGTCGAAAATGTAATGAGCATGTCGTCCGGACGTACGTAAGGTTATGATACAAAATATATGTCATATAAAGCGACGTTAAGGCAAGGACCTCGCAAAGGAGCATACGTGTTAAAGTGCAGAACCAGTCAATTTTTCATTTATAGTATAAAAGAAAGTTTAGTTGCCCTAAAACTAAGTTTACAAGCTGTATGATGTTAATAAGTCAAATGAGATACTTAATAAAAGTAATTAGGGTTTACCAAAAGAGGCAATGATGTTATGTCTCTACAGAGAAAATCATCATGAGACTACTTGAGTGCTCTTTAAGCATCGCAATCAATGGGCTTGTTTCTTCTTTTCCTCTAATTTCATACCTTTCTCCAATTTGCAAAGTAAATTGACCATTTCTCTACTCCTTAAAGTTCCAATAATGCTCTTAATGAATCAACTTATGTCAAATTCCAAACCAAAAGTTCACATATTAGACACGTTACCATTAGTTAAAAGGGAATACTAGGGTATTGTATTGTGTACAATGTGTCGTGATTCATTGATTCATTGCATACAACTGAATACAACGAGAACAATAGGTACAACTTATTACTTTCTTGAGCCAAATACATTATATAGAACGGTGTATACAAGACAAAAGTACAAGCTTTTTTTTGAGCAAACAAAAGTACAAGCTTACAACTTACATTTGCAACATTAAATGACCCTCAAAATTGGAATGTACCTCTTTTCAATTTGGCTTATTATTCTGTCTAATCTACACTCTATATTGTCGACCCGTGCAGCAACTTGCCCAGAATGTCATAGGGTTTAGCTACTAACACAACTGATCAAAGAAAACTATCTTATACTTTATATGGGCGAGAGCCTAGCAGCAACTCGACCAGAAGGCCCCGGGTCGGATCATGGTAATAGCCTCTTTGAAACCGATAAGCCGTGATACATACTTCACAGTATCTCCTTATATCTATAGTTCCTCTGTATATGTTTCTTTTAACTATATTTAAATTTATGTCTTGAATTTGTATTACAAGGTTAAGGTACACGGGGGAAATGACACAGATACCTTATGGTTCGGTGAGATGCAAGAGCTTGTTGTAAAGCAACATTGACTCGAGCTCCTCCCGTAAATATTGAATCATACAGCTGACACACGAATCTAGACAGCTCCTCCTCATCGTCGTCCCAAACTAACATCCCTTTATCTGTACCCGTAGTAGTACCTTTATCAGTCTCACTATCTTCCCAATCACTTGTTGGGCTTGTGGGTTCTGTATATTCATCATCTCCTTCATCTACCCCAATTTCAAACTTCCCGTTCTCCATATCATTGAAATCAGCTGACCCATGAAACGTAGTCAACTGCATTTCTTGGGGTTCTGATGATGGGGATATAACAGCTTTAGCACCAGAGTCTAGAAATGCCTTTATCAGAGCAGGTGATGGACCATACAAGCAAGTGCATATTATGATCCTATCCCTCCAAGCACCAACCTTCAAAATTTCAGACAATGAGATGCAGATGTGGTACGAATTAGATTAATTAAGCAAAATTAGATCTTCCTTATAGCATATAAATCAAAAACTATAACAATTAAGCTATATTTGACCACATCAACATGTGCATATTATATATAGGGTTTTTTGTATAAAAAATACCAATGTACTTCTTCAATTGTCCCATTGGAATCATTATACTTTGTTTTGGATGTCTTGGTCACTAAAAGATGGTTTTATATCTCCTTTGGGTCATTTGGTAACCAGAAAAACATTAAAAACCAAGTTCAAAAATGATTACTTTTTATAAAATATTATAATTCACAATAACATGTTATCGTTATCTATAATGACCCGACATCAAACCATCTTTTAATACCAATACCAATATGCACCAAAAAAAGAACAATGANGTTTACCAAAAGAGGCAATGATGTTATGTCTCTACAGAGAAAATCATCATGAGACTACTTGAGTGCTCTTTAAGCATCGCAATCAATGGGCTTGTTTCTTCTTTTCCTCTAATTTCATACCTTTCTCCAATTTGCAAAGTAAATTGACCATTTCTCTACTCCTTAAAGTTCCAATAATGCTCTTAATGAATCAACTTATGTCAAATTCCAAACCAAAAGTTCACATATTAGACACGTTACCATTAGTTAAAAGGGAATACTAGGGTATTGTATTGTGTACAATGTGTCGTGATTCATTGATTCATTGCATACAACTGAATACAACGAGAACAATAGGTACAACTTATTACTTTCTTGAGCCAAATACATTATATAGAACGGTGTATACAAGACAAAAGTACAAGCTTTTTTTTGAGCAAACAAAAGTACAAGCTTACAACTTACATTTGCAACATTAAATGACCCTCAAAATTGGAATGTACCTCTTTTCAATTTGGCTTATTATTCTGTCTAATCTACACTCTATATTGTCGACCCGTGCAGCAACTTGCCCAGAATGTCATAGGGTTTAGCTACTAACACAACTGATCAAAGAAAACTATCTTATACTTTATATGGGCGAGAGCCTAGCAGCAACTCGACCAGAAGGCCCCGGGTCGGATCATGGTAATAGCCTCTTTGAAACCGATAAGCCGTGATACATACTTCACAGTATCTCCTTATATCTATAGTTCCTCTGTATATGTTTCTTTTAACTATATTTAAATTTATGTCTTGAATTTGTATTACAAGGTTAAGGTACACGGGGGAAATGACACAGATACCTTATGGTTCGGTGAGATGCAAGAGCTTGTTGTAAAGCAACATTGACTCGAGCTCCTCCCGTAAATATTGAATCATACAGCTGACACACGAATCTAGACAGCTCCTCCTCATCGTCGTCCCAAACTAACATCCCTTTATCTGTACCCGTAGTAGTACCTTTATCAGTCTCACTATCTTCCCAATCACTTGTTGGGCTTGTGGGTTCTGTATATTCATCATCTCCTTCATCTACCCCAATTTCAAACTTCCCGTTCTCCATATCATTGAAATCAGCTGACCCATGAAACGTAGTCAACTGCATTTCTTGGGGTTCTGATGATGGGGATATAACAGCTTTAGCACCAGAGTCTAGAAATGCCTTTATCAGAGCAGGTGATGGACCATACAAGCAAGTGCATATTATGATCCTATCCCTCCAAGCACCAACCTTCAAAATTTCAGACAATGAGATGCAGATGTGGTACGAATTAGATTAATTAAGCAAAATTAGATCTTCCTTATAGCATATAAATCAAAAACTATAACAATTAAGCTATATTTGACCACATCAACATGTGCATATTATATATAGGGTTTTTTGTATAAAAAATACCAATGTACTTCTTCAATTGTCCCATTGGAATCATTATACTTTGTTTTGGATGTCTTGGTCACTAAAAGATGGTTTTATATCTCCTTTGGGTCATTTGGTAACCAGAAAAACATTAAAAACCAAGTTCAAAAATGATTACTTTTTATAAAATATTATAATTCACAATAACATGTTATTGTTATCTATAATGACCCGACATCAAACCATCTTTTAATACCAATACCAATATGTACCAAAAAAAGAACAATGACAACAAAAGGACAAATGATAAAGTACATTGGCAATTTTGCAAATTAAAAATATATATATTGCAAAAATAAAACGAACTACAAATCAAGTAAGATGTCCAAAAGCTTACCATCCAACGAACATCTTCGGGAGTTAAGTGCATAGAGGGAACAGTCCTACGGAACATGTAAGCTCCAATTTCTTGGTCATCTTCCATGACCTTCATCAATCATAAAGATACAAACGGTTACTAAAATCACTTAATAATAATCGAATAAGTTGCGGAGCATAAGCCACATAAAGCATACTTGGGTCTGGCGTCCAATGTAACGATGTACAACACCGCCAATCTGGAAATAAGGTCGACAAGCAACCAGTTCAGAAATGCTTGAGATGTTGGAAATTGCTGACATGTATTTTCTGCGCCGGCCTTTTAACATTGATAGCAGACTGTATTTGACATTCTGCAGAAACTTCTCAGCGAGTTCTCCTGGTTCCGCCACCACAAATACATCATTTTGCCAACTATAACAATGAAAATGAAGCAGCTTAGATCAAGGCTAAGATGGGGTCTTTTCAGGCAGGGAATCCAAACACAAATAACCAAGATTTTTGGAAATGCCAGCCAAAAATAGGATGAGAAAATCACAAAGCAATTTTTAATTGTGACAAGATAGTTGGGTTGGGACCGTTGGATAACAGATCAAAAGGAGTTCAGATTGAAGTGGGTCAGTATTATTACGGATTGATATGGACCGGCCGACCAGGCCAGGTTAACGTAGCAAAAGGGGCACCTTCTGCAACCTATCCTAATTGACATGAACTAATATCCGACCTTCACTTAATGCGTAACACTAATAATAAATAATGTTGATCAAAGTAAAGAAGGGAATAAAAGAAGACAACAATGACCTTAATATCGAGCCAGTCGTGTCATTTTGGAGCGCCAAATGAACAATTCCAACCTGTGGTGAATTCTGTAACTTTTCATGCAACAATCGAACAGGCCCTGACAGCTGTCTTGGTACTGTCGGTGATTCTGGAGGTGAAGAAGTTCTTCCAGAATGGAATCCATCGAGGCTTAAATGAGGTACTGATTCGATTCTGCCAGTCCTATGAGATCCAAGATCAGGACTGTATAGAAGCGGGCTTGACGGGAAGCTTCCGGTGAATAATGGTGACGTGAAAGGTGTTGGGAAAGATGTTCCCGGGTCTGGCCTATTAACTGTTCCTGATGCAGCATTCAGAAGAGATAATCTTATATTGTGCTCAGAACAGAATGTTTGAAGAGACCGAGCATGGTTAAAAACTCTTCCAGAATCTGGTAAGTGAGAAGCTTCCACTAGTAACACATTTCGTCTCCACCCTAAAGATGGACCATTATCACCTGTCGATATAAAACATATGGTTAAAAACATGAAATGTATTATGAGCAATCACCTACACAGTAAGTAGAACAATTACCATTATTTGGACCCTTTGACTTCGAGTTGAGATTATCTGGCTGTTTTTCATCACTATGGTTCAGCAGCAATCTCTCGCACACCTTTTTAAATGCTTGAGGATTATTCTGAATATATTCATCTGTTGCCGACTCTAATTTATGCCAGATTGTGGGATCTGTTTCATCCAACTCCATATCACATCGTTCATCAACTGCAAAAAAGTGAACACATTGTTCAAACATAGAAAAATGCTAGTCAATCAAGATCACACTTATAGTTGCTGATACTACAAAACATGGATAACTTATGCAATACGATATTACACCTGGATTGAATCGAAAATAATGTATTTCAGGAATCATAGGCAACAATGTGCTCAATGCCTCCTCAACCCGCTCTACTGAGCATGCACTCTCGATCAACACTTGTCCAGTGTCCAAATAACGCCATCCACCTTTACGAGCCTAGAATCGAACGTACAAACAGACACATATAACAGAGTAAGCATTTGTCTGCAGAAACAAAAGCAAAGAAAATGGTTTTCCATACACTAAAATTACCTTTGTTGGGACAGAACAACAACCTACTGAAACCAAAGTGTCGATTTTTGCATCTGGCCATAATAGTTGTGCTTCTCGTATTGCAAATATAGTGGGGTTGTTTGCAACAATAGCTCCATCTTGCCAACGAAGCAAACCTTCACAAAAAACACACAAGATGGAGAAAAAAGTCAACTTTTTAATATCAAACTTCAAATAAATTCTGAAAATAATACAGTTACAAATTACTTTGGGTAGTGTTTTTCATTAGCCGATCAATATCTTTAAGATATAGAGGGTGTTGCGATAACATAAATATTCATTCGAGCAAGAACAACAGATATGGAGCTTATATATACCATCAGAGTAATCGTCAAGATAATATGGAGCTGCAGATGATGCTCTTATAGCTTGCCACAGATCATGTCTGCAACTTCCCATATAAGCACTCCGTTTGTATCCAACTTGAGCACCAGTTGTTGCAGTTCCTGGTCCATTTGTTGTAAAATTTTCTGACATCATCAAAGGAACTTCTGGTGTGCCAGCAGGGTACTACAGTTTACATGTAAATATAGGATATTAATTGTCTTACATTAGAAAACAAATGACACGTGAATGATAATCTTATAATTAGGGGAACACGGTATTAGCAGATACCTGATAATTACGAAATATGAATGGCTGGGCTGGTGCCACATTGACTAATGTTGATGCCACGAAAACTTTAGGAATCCTTTTCACTGACGAATCTATTAACAGATCTCCATCCTCGTCAGCACATATCTCTTTCAACAACCTCTCAAATTGATCGGCACTGTGCTGGACAAAGTTTAAACTGGTAATTTTAGAATATGAACTCTAGTTTAATTACTTAAAGGATTATCAATTGCTTAACCATCTCCAAGGTGGCCTAGTGGTAAGGTGTCAGTCTCAAGAGACTAGGGTTTATACCCCCGTGGGGAATACCAATATTTGGAACAAAAATCTTGGATGGCCAGGGAAAATTCTGGAAACGGCCACGGAAATACAGGGTGGGCCGCGTACATCAGAGCCAAAAAAGGGCCCGACTTTCCCAGGTAAACCTGAACAAGGATCCTTCTCCGTCTATCCAATTAGTATTAACTGCTAAGTTTACAGGAAAGAAATGCTTACTTTAGATCCATGAACAACGACTCTAAAGCTTTGTGAAGAGCTCTTGTAAAGCTGATCCAATTTCTCTCTCCAAGTTGCTGCTTCATTATCCTTAGGAACCGGTTCAGCAAAAACAAGCTTCCCTGTAAAATTGTAATTAAAAATATGACACAATTACCAAAAAAGCAGATTTCAGCTGCTTAGATGCAAGGCATTCACTTACCAAGATTTTTGTATATGTCTTCACATTGCTCCAAGGACATTAGCTTTATTCCAAGAGCGACAGCAAGCATGCCACCAGTTGATGTGCCACATATAAGGTCAAACATCTCGTGTATCTGTTTCCCACAGCCCTTTTCGATTTCTCTTAGTATCCGAACAGTAGCAAGACCTTTCATCCCACCTCCATCCATTGCAAGTATCCTCAATCCTTGCTTTGGGACCTGCCTTCCTTTGATAGCACGTCTCAGATTCTCATTCTCCCCTATTGTAACATAAAATCATCCATCATTTTAGGATATATAGACTAAGTTTCAATTATTTAGAACTATCATCAACCAAACCAACCTAGAATTGCCAGGGCACGGGCTGCAGCTTTGCTCACACGTGGCTCAGAAGAGAGTGTAAGCCGTAAAAGAAGATCTCGTAAACTTTCAGAAGCAACAAGAATTCGGCGATTCTCCAGACAGAAGGCTAAGTTTCCAACAGCTATTAAAGCTAACCTTTGTACCTAATGACAAGCTCAATTCAGACCACCATGCAGAAATTCCCATTAAAGCCAACATAGCGTAAAATTTACTGGCATACCTCTGGATCTTTATGGGCGCATAATGACTTCAATGATTTCATCACATCCTTGCTAAGCATTTTTTGGGCCACCATATCAGAGACAAACCCCAACTTCCCCACAACTTGCAAGACGGATTTTAGTTCTTGAGGGCCAACGGATGTAAGTACCCTTTTGACAGGTTGCATGATATCACATTTCATCAATTGAAGCGCCACAGATACATCTGATGCAAGAGATGTAAGTGCAGAGCAAGCCTCCACAACCTGAAACGTAACACAATGATTTGGAACAAGAATTCAACGAGACATAAACGAAAATGAAACTACAAAAAACTTAATTTACCACATGCTGGTCTTCACTGCTAATCATGCTTATAAGTTGTCTGACTGCATTTTCATCTTTACCAATAACTACACGATTTCCTTCATCTTGCATCATCTTTGCCAAGGCAGATGCTAGCAAAGGATGGTGACATGAGGAGAAACGAAATATAAGAGAGAAAAAAGCACTCAGCTTGTGCCTTGATGCAACGAAGTAAGAACTATTTTCAGTCTGCAATCTCAATAACAAGCAAATTACTTTTCAAAATAGAGTTATTTAGATTGGAGAAAATTATGCAGAACATAATCATTATTCAGTACCTCTATCTGAACATTGACTGATCTAAGATAATCATCTCCCACAATACGAATGTTTGCAAGAGAAAGGTGGCGAAGTTGATGCAAAGGCAAAATTTCAGGAAGAAATTCAAGTGGATTACCAAAGAGCCTTAAAATACGTAATTCAGCCATTGCCCTGCATTAAAGATTTAAAAAAAACAATAAACCTCAAGTGTAATCGAGTATAGCCTGAACACTAGGATGTTTACAAATAAAAATAAAAATTAAAAAAAAATAATAATAATAATAATAATAATAATAAAAAGTTACAAACTGGACTTGGAAATGACCTGAAATCAAGAAGAGGGCGGATAAGCTTATTATGTTCAAGTGATAATTCCACAAGTCCAACACACTGCCTCAATTCAACTGCATAGTGGTCAAACAGGAAATGAAGTATGAGTCACATGCTATAATCGGTCTTAAGCCTAAAAATAAATTGCAAGCGTCTTCTGATCTTCTCAGAAAGCTATAAAGAAAAACACAGGTTCCAAACGTACCTGGAACCGAAACCAACATATTGTAGTCAACCGTCAGCACTTTTAGGTTTTTCAAAACACCAAGCTCAGGTGGCAAAACCGTTAACTTATTATTATCAAGGAATAGCTTCTCGAGAAGTGGCAGCTTAGTCAACTCTACTGGAAGCATCTGTTAATCGATTCAAATACTTAGAACATAATCACAAATTTTGACACAACTAGCTACATTTAACAACACCATTAAGTCTAACCTCCACCAGCATTACACACCATACAAATAACATATAAAGCAACTGTCTTTCCCATATACATTAATCAAAATTACCACTTTACTAATACCTATAGCCTCTACATTGCAATAGTATCTCTAAGTTTACATAGTTACCAATATTTGCTACGTTTGGCAAAACACTAACAACAGCGGCAAGCAGTAGGGTTAGCATTAGCTATTAGTGTTTCAATGGCAAAACTAACCATATGCATCTCTATCTGTAATTGTAAAGTGGTAGCAGGTCCAAGTTCTGCTTAGGACATGTGAGATAGATTTGTTGTATATATATTGTGAGATATATAGTTGCCATTCAAAAAAAAGTGTGAAATAACCCCTAAAGCTAAACGCTTCTTTTATTAGCATTTCAAACAAGAGCGTTTATGCAAAATTCAAAAGCTAAACACTTGTTTCCAAACAAACATTATGTTCTAAACACTCCAAAACGCTCGTCGTCAAACACAGCCTAAGTTTGGCCCCCACCATCATTACACAGACAATACAAAGCAAATGTCTTTCGGTCTTTCCTATATGCACCCTTTTAACCGTCAAAAAAACCACTTTGCTAACATCTAAAGGGTGTTTAAGCTTATTTATGGGCTTATTTATTTTCAGCTTATGTTTCAAAAGCCTCATTTTTTCGGCTTATTTTTGGACTTATGGGCTTAAATAAGTTTATTATGTCAAAAAAGACTTATAGAAGCCCACAAGTTTCAAAATAAGCTGAAAAGTTGAGCTTATGAAATATAAGCCACAAAACATATAAGCTAATAAGCCCATGAATAAAGTTAAACAAACAGCGCCTACTGCCTCTACATTGCATTAGTCATCTCTAAGTTTACATTTCTAGCAACATCTATAAATATCCGGGGGGGAAAACAGAACTTATAAGACAAGCCACAGTTATTAAGACTAACAAGCATTAGAATTCGAAACACTAAATGCTCCCAACGCTCCAAAAGATTCGTCACCAAACACATACGTACAAAGCAAATGTCTGTCTTATGTAAAAAAAACTCACTTTGCTAACATCTAACGCCTCTACATTCATATTAGCTATCTCTAAGCTTACATCTCTAGCAACATTTATACCAATCCCGAAAAGAAAACTTACAGACAAGACAAGCCACAGTTATTATGTCATAAAAAACTTATAGAAACCCACAAGTTACATGATAAGCTGAAAAAATGAGCTTATGAAATATAAGCCACAAAACAGATAAGCTCATAACACCTCCTAACGCCTCTACATTGCATAAGTTATTCCCAAGTTTAGCATAGACTAAATCACTAACGTAAACAACTTACAGACAAGCCACAATTGTTGAGACTAACAACCGTAACATTCATCCAATGATCACCCTCTTAACCGTAAAAAAAATCCCACTTTGCTAACATCTAACGCCTCTACATTGCATTACTTATCTCTAACTTTACATCTCTAGCAACATTTATACCAAAATCCCGAAAAGAAAAAAAAACGAAACTTACAGACAAGCCACAGTTATTATGTCATAAAAACTTATAGAAGCCCACAAGTTTCATGGTAAGCTGAAAAAATGAGCTTATGAAATATAAGCCACAAAACAGATAAGCTCATAAAACCCCTTAACACCTCTACTCCGTTGCATTGACGTAAACATTTGTTGAGACTAACAACCGTAACATTCGTCACCAAGCATTAACGTAAACAACTTACAGACAACCCACAATTGTTGAGACTAACAACCATAACATTTATCCAATGATCACCCAACGACTCGATCATTGGCCCTTACCCGACCCTGACTTGAGAATTTTAGTAAGCACACCTGTCCCTTTTAACCGTCAAAAAAAACCACTTGGCTAATATCTAACGCCTCTACATTGCACTAGTTATTCCTAGCAACATTTATATAAATCCGGAAGAAAAAAACGAGACTTACAGACAAGCCACAGTTATTAAGACTAACAACGGTAACACTCATCCAATGATCACCCAACGACTCGACCCTCGGCCCCTCACCCGTCTCCGCCTCCAAACCCGACTTCAACATCTTAACAAACACCCCCATCCCATCGTTCGTCTGACCCGACCCACCCACTTTCGACATCGCCACTCCCCTCAGCTTCTCCCTCTCCTTGACCACCTTCATTTCCACCCCCACCAACCCCTCCCCATCCTCATTCTCCTCCACCAGTTTAACGCGAACCGTGTCCTGCGGTAAAGGTAAGGCGACCATGAGCTGAGATTGAAGGCGTAGAGTGAGCTGATCCTCGTCGTCAGCTGCATTCCAATCGAGATCAATCCGAAACCCTAATTCCTTTGAATCGTTGGTAATTGAATCATCTAATTGATTATTATTGTCTAATTGATTATGGCCGTAATGTAAGGAGAGATGGAAGATGTCTGATGGTCTCTTCCATCCTAATCCCCATGACGACATTTTATAAAACTAGGGTTTAATCATCACAAATTTGATGATGAATTAGGGTTTAAGGAAGGTGTTTGGTACAATGTGAGATGATTTGGGGGAAATTATTGTTATTATTATTAGAAATACTAGGATTAATTGAAAGAGTGATGAAAGGATTATTATTTATTATTATAAGATGAAAGGATCTAGAATTTTACTTAATCTTCATTTTTAAGGAATTGAAATGTTTTTTATTTTTCTTTGGTTTAGGTTGGTGGTTTCAAGGAAGAAGAAGAAAGACAGGTAATACGACGACGTGGCATTACGCCAAGAAGAAAAAAAAGACTTTACTTGGACTTATTCAATTTTATAAAACATTTTAAAAAAATTTAAGGTCTTGGAAGACTTGGGTAAAAATAAAAATAAAAGTCTCGTGTGCAAGGAGACACGTCAGCTTTCTCTCTCTTCTCACTTTACTTCGCCACTCTTCACCGATTAGTAGTCAACGTTACCTCCAACTTCACATTTTATTAAATATCCACTTTATACAAATATACCTCACTAAATACTCCACACACACAAAATATAAAACAATGTAAATGGGGCCCCTTTTCTTTCTTTTTTATTTGATTAACAGATCACCAATTATTGTTTTGGTTTTTGTGCTCATGCGTGAAGTGGAAGCCTTCACCTATGCTTGCCTAGTAGCCTTACCTTTCTCTTTCTATAATAATTTTATAATCAACTTAATGTTAAAAAGTACCGATGACACTATCAAAAACATACTTCACTTAAAAATAAATATATCTCACAATAATTATTTAATAAAACACAACATACACAAACCTCCTCACACGACTCGATCTTATTTTCGGCCGAGTTCTTGCAAAATACCATGTTAGACACACCGGGAGAGAGCAGATGTAATGAACATGGCACGTTCTATTTGCCTACTTGGCACCCCCAAGACGTGTTCAAACATGTACCACTACGGATGGTCTTAAACCGCCCATAACAACAAGGTTAAAGACGTGTGCATTCGTCGATCTTTATTAGCCTCAACCTCGTAAGACGCGTCTTATGTGCATGTGGGGAGAACTCGATCGTTTAGATGACCGAGTGTCCGAGTGGTGAAAGTGTGATATTGGTTTTGGTGAGGTATATTTGTGTTTAAGTTGGGTATATTTGTGTGGTAAAATTGACTATCTTATTACACTAAGTTGAGGTGAAGTTGGTTGTTGAAAGAGGAATCTCATGTGGCAGTCGTGAATTTGGTTGTGGAGCTCTCTTATTACAAGTAGCCTTAACGGAGTAAAAGATATAGAATACATAGAATAATTGCAACGATAAAAATATAATACATGATGTAATGAATGAATGTCAGAGAAGAGTAACAAGTATTTTTAATAAAAAATGTTGCACTTATGTAGTGTTTTCGAGTTTTTTAGTTGGAGATATAAATCATACGTAAATAAGAGAAAATGAAAAGAAAGAAAGTAGCTTTTTATTTATTTATTTTTTTATTATTATTATTATTATTATTATTATTATTATTATTATTATTATTTTCAAGTTCTTGATGAGTTAAATGAAATAAAAGGAAAAGAAATAATTTGTGTTCTCGAGTTAGAAAGAAAATAAATGAAAAGAGACATAGTTACATTTATGACATTTTAAACATGTTCATTTTATCACAAGAGTCGAACATGAGTAAATAATTTGTGTTCTCGAGTTAGAAAAAAAAATGAAATAAAAGAAAAAAAAGAATTCGTGTTCTCGAGTAAGAAAAAAAAAGAAATGAAAAAAAGACATAGTTACATTTATGACATTTTAAACATGTTCATTTTATCACAAGAGTCGAAAATGAGTAAATATTGAGGGTTTTATTGGTCATTATATACTCAATAGTTTTGGTGTAATTTTCTTTCCGTTCAAATAACCCATATTTAAGCGGAAATTTTTGAAGAACAATGTTAAGAATTTCCTATCTGTTCAAGAAAAACTCAAGAACACAATAAATTTCCGGTTTCCTATCACTTCGTTTCATTTCCTTCTAATAAAGAACACAAGAACGGAGCGTAAGCGACTCTGGCTTCCTAAGGCTAGTGATAACAAGGAGTCACCACCATCAACTTCACCACCGTCAACTCAGCGTCACGTTACTTTCTCTCTTTACAACCAACTTCATCATCAACTTAGTATAATCACACAACTCACATCACCACCAAAACCCCAAAAACAACACCTCCCACAACATAGTACAATAACCCGCTTAAACACAAATATATACAAAAACCAAAATATAACACGCACACAAAAAAAAAACAACACCTCCCACAACTCGGTCGTCCTGCGACCGAATTCTCCCATTTTTGTCCTAAGACGAGTCTGCTATGGGCGAGGGTAATAAGGAACACATGTCGAAGGTGGTGCCACACTGGAAGAGGATGCGTCTTGCGTCCCTGATTACCGGCAGTCTAAAAAAAAAAAAAAGAAAAAAAAAGAAAAAAAGACTTTACTTGGATCTATTCAATATTAAAGGCATTACAAAATCAAGGACTTGGAAGACTTGACCGAGTAAAAGATATAGAATCCGTAGAAGAATTGCAACGATAAAAAAGAATATGATGTAATGAATGAATGTTGGTGAAGAGTAACAAGTTTTTCTGAATCAAAATGCTTCAAATGGCTCACGCCCTCGTCTCGTACAACAGAAATATCCTATAGAAAAGTCAAAACGATATGTTCATATATTCCATCTTCATACTTTGATCAACATAGTTTAACCCAAGTCTCAGACCTCTAGGTTTATCCCAAGAAGTTTCTTTTCATGTTAAGACGAGTATGTTAAAATATCGCTGCATGTCATCGCGTGTTCTCTTCCATTGTTAGAAAGTTTAGAGGTCTCTTCGACCTAGCGGGCTCTATTAGCAATTTGAAACTCTTGCAAACTGTATTAACCCATGGGCATCATAGCAAAGTGATAGTTTTAGAAAACTACATTCAAATCAAAAGTACATATGCAGATGTGATCACGCTAACAGCCAAACACGCGCAAACAATATCAGCTCAAAACTAAAAATGTACAAAAAATAGCACAGAGGATCTACACAGTTTATGTGATCGACCTAGTCCACGACTCCACGATGAAACTGGCTATTGAAGATGCCAGCAACCTCGACAACTTTTATGAGAATAAACAGGTCAAACATTGTTGATATATGTTAAGACAGATGATGTTGAGGTTCACGACAGAAGTTTAGTACACATAATTTATACTAATGCAAATTTTTACCACAGAAACCCGATTTATGGTATGCAAATATAACAGAACAAAATTCCACCACAGTTGTTCTTATTTACTACAGGAAAAAATGGCGAACTAATAAAAGAAAGAAGTAAAAAAAAGCACAATTTTGATGCCTCAATTATCACAAAAACGACGTACTTATTTTTACTATCCAAACGACGCAAGCACACTCAATAGCTTAACGTATGTTGTGTGGAGCCCATGTCGATGAATCTGACTGCAACTCCGCTTACTGGTCCTCTTTTTAGTATGATTGAAACATCAATCAATAGAAAAACAACTCCTTTGGTCTTTAGATCTACACATGAAAACATGCCGAGCTCCTATACTTATGGTTTTGACTGCCCATGAAAAATGCAATCATATTCGTCAATACATTGAAAAGCTTACTGTAGAAATTACCATATCGGCCAAGCTCAAGGAAAAAGGGGGTATACCTGGGAATAAATAAAGGTACCAAGGATAGCAATAGCGGCTCCAAGTGCAAAAACAACAAATATTCGTTTCATCGTGCTTCCAACACTAAACGTCAAAGAATAAATTTGATCCAAAGATATGTACGATACTTGATTGTACAAGTGATAGAGCACGCTTTGAGACACCACCCAACTGAATCAGCAAATAAGTTTGTACTTAAGCACTTCTATTTTAATTAAGGTACCATCTTAATTTCATAGGACCACTATCTTCATATCATATAAAAGCTTAGTATGATTTAAAGAGAATCGGGAAAGTGAAGATGATTTACCAGACGATATTGTGCCCGACTAGTGTTAATGCAGCTTGCCAACCCACTCTCCACATTAGTGGGCCCTCCATAGCAATTGTAAAAAGGGTTAGAATCAACAAAGATAACATCGACAAGCAAGCATAGTAGTTCATGCCACTAACGGATTTGCCCTTCATTACTCTTTTGAAGAATATATTCCTAGAGATAAACGCCAAATTCAATATCATTGCTCCCATGAATCCTAAACATAAAACCACAAACAGAAGAGCGCAGCCTCCTATGATTGGCAATAGTGAAAAATAAACCCCAATTGGGAATGTCTTGCCATGTAATAACCTTGAAACGAGTACACTAAAAGCAGGTTCACCACTTTTATTAATGTGTGTGAACGATACCGCAGCTTTTGACGTACTTAAAGTGGCTGCTACATGTCCAATTGTATGTGCTAGCGTAACCTGCATGTTTAACACAACCCACTTAGACTGCTACATGTCCAAAAGTATAATCTATGAATATAGTAGCTTAAAGTTTCAACCTACTAGTTTTGAAACACACATCCAAGTCAAGACACTAATAGAAAGTCATTGTAAGAAACAGATTATCGAGATAAACTTAAAGTTGAAGGAAATTTGCCTATTTATATCTTTAGGGAATAAGATAGCTTTTTATGTACTTGGTGTGTTTTAACAGAAAATTAAGCAATTTTCAGGGTGTCTGCGATTGCTTAACAGCTTAACCAAACTGGTTGATAACTTATACATGCATGTACTATTATAACAACCATCATGATAACAAACATCTTACTAAATATCCAAAATAGCTTAAAATAAAGAAAACAAAAACCAAACGTACCAGTAACAAAGTCTTCCAAAACTCGAAATCGGCATTCGGAGGCTCAACCATTCTAACAAGAGATAAAAAAAAAAATGCATGGTGTTTTAATGTGTGAATTTAGTGAGAAAATATGGTTTTTTTAGAGGTGAAAGTTGGCTTTGGGATATCAGTTTCTAACAAGAGAATATTTGGTTAGTGACGGAGATAACAAGATGGTTTTTGTTTGTGTGTTTGAAGGTGTGTTTAGTGTGTGTGATGTTGTGTTCAAGAAACCCCATGTATAAGCAGAATGAGACATTGAGACCGGCTCCAAGACTGCATTCACTATCGTCATCATCTAAGCGCTACTTCAGCTTTTTTTCTCTACAACCAACTTCATCAAATAAGACAACCAACTTCACTACCAAAATATACCCCACTTAAACACATATATACCCCACCAAAACACACACAGACAAAAA
This sequence comes from Artemisia annua, assembly GCA_014162995.1. Classification (NCBI taxonomy): domain Eukaryota; kingdom Viridiplantae; phylum Streptophyta; class Magnoliopsida; order Asterales; family Asteraceae; genus Artemisia; species Artemisia annua. Next base: position 284,991 of record LBNU01001437.1, read on the forward strand.
CACAAAAAACACACACACGACTCGGTCTTGGCCAAGACCGAATCTTGCAAAATTGGTATGAAACACGCATCCTACCATGGTCTCCGTAATAACACCAACGCATCAAACTAGTGCCAGATGGGATGAAGACGCCTCCTACCATAGCCTATTACGGACGGTCTAAGCTAACTATATATACGTGTTTGATAAAGTTATGGAAAAGGTTTTCAAGTGTCCAATAGAAAGCTTTATATTTATATTTTTTTGAACAAATTTTATATATTCTCAAACTCAAACAAGAGGTAAGTTTATTTGAAGTATGTTTGCAGAATTGAACTAGAGCTAGAGCTAATATTATAAATCGGAAACCGGAGCTTTTATATTATAAATTTGTTTGACGAATTAGTTGGAGCTAAAACTTATTAATGTAAAATCACATAAAAATACATCTAATTTAATTCATATGTAGTTTCAGCTTTTAAGTGATAATCTATTATATTTTGAAGTGTCAAATAACTTTACTAACTATAAACCTCCATAAGCTCGTTTTAATTGGCTTGGGCTTATAGAGGTTTGTGGCTTATAATATCTTTCACAAGCATGTGTGGCAAACAAAACTAATTTTATTTTAAAAGTTCAAGCCCTTATGAACCTCCGTAAGTCCCACGTCAAACCCAGTTACGGAGAAAAAAAGTTGGTATCGAAGAAAAAGGTAACGATGTACTTTCTCTAAAATACCGTTTTTGTACCTGATTGGGATATTACTAGTTTATATACATAATGTCGTCTAATTTAATCATCAGAGTTCAGCTCAAAATTAACATGTACAAAAAAAACTACAAAAAAGAACATACAGGATTTACTTAGTGTTGCCGATTAAGTGTGATCGACTGAAAGTCCATGATGAAATTGAGCACTGAAGATGACAACGACCTCAACAAATGTTCTGGGAAAAAACAGGTCAAACATCGATAAAGATGACAACATTTTTGAGACATATCCAGGATAAAGACAGATGATGTTCAGGTTCATGACAAAATTATGAAATTGAAGAGTCAAAAGAGTTCTAATACCCATTTGACGAGCAATAAAAGTGCTGGAGTACACACAACCTTCTGAATTATCCGATAACTCAACATCTTTTAGTCTTTTTTTCTCAGCTTCACTGTCTTTGTTCTCAGCATCCTCTATAATGTTTATGTATATCGACATTCAAGTCAAAAGTTTAGTACACATATTCTATGCTAATGCAAAGTTTTTTGCCATCAGAAACCCGATTTATGGTATGCAGATATAACCAAACAAAATTCCACAAGTTGTTCTCATTTACTACAGAAAAAATTGCCGCACTGACAAAAGAAGTAAAAGAAAAGCACGATTTGATGCCTCACTTATCACAAAACCGACGCACTTATTTTTACTATTCAAACTTCGCAACCACCCTCGATAGCTTAACATATGTTCTAGAGAGCCCATGCCAAGCCGATGAATCTGATTACAACTCTGCTTAAACGGGTTCCCCTTTCTGAAAGCTTGGAACATCCATCAATAGAAAAACAACTCCTTCGGTCTTTAGATCTACACATGGAAACATGTCGAGCTCCTATACTTATGGTTTTGACTGCCCATGAAAAATACAAAAGCATATTCGTCAATACATTGAAAAGCTTACTATAGAAATTACTATATCAGCCAAGCTCGGGAAAGAGGAAGTCTACCTGGGAATAAATAAAGGTACCAAGGATAGCGATAGCAGCTCCAAGTGCATTGACTGGTTGGACGGGTGTGCGGAAGATGATAATCGAAGACACGATAACAGATATTCGCTTCATCGTGTTTCCAACACTAAATGTCAAAGGAGATATCTGATCCAAAGACATATACGATACTTGATTGTACAAGTGATAGAACACGCTTTGAGCCACCACCCACCTGAATCAGCAAATAAGTTTGTAAGCATTTATATTTTAAATGTACCATCATTGCATAGGACATCGTATCATACAAAAGCTTGATATGATATAAAGGGAATTGGAAAGTGAAGATAGTTTACCATATGATATTGGGCCCGACTTGTGTTAATGCAGTTTGCCAACCGGCTTCCCACATTTGTGGACCCTCCATAGCAATTGTGAAAGGAGTCAGAATCAACAAAGATAACATCGACAAGCAACCATAGTAGTTCATGCCACTAACGGATTTGCCCTTCATTCCTCTTTTGGAGAATATATTCCTAAAGACAAACGCCAAATTCGATATCATTGCTCCCATGAATCCTAAACATAAAAACACAAACAGAGTTTAACTCATAGTTTATCTATTTAACATTTGCAGAATGATTGACCTATTTCATTCCTCATACGCTAGCCCCAAATGGGAGAATACATAGAAACAAAGGTTTCCTTCTTTTCGAGTCCAAACCAAGAAACTGAAGTCCAAAAAACAAACATTATTCAGTACTAAAAGAGATAAGATTTCTAACCTATCATATTGAAGTTGAGCTCGGTTACAGCAGATAAAGCGCAACCTCCGATGATTGGCAATAGTGACAAATAAACCCCAATTGGGAATGTCTCGCCAAGAAATAACCTTGAAACAAGTACACTAAAAGCAGGTTCACCACTTTTGATAATATGCGTAAACGATACTGCAACTTTTGACATACTTATGGTAGCTGCCACATGTCCAATTGTATGTGCTAGCGCAACCTGCACTTTCAACACAACCCACTTAGAACTATGCTATATTACAGCCTTAAGACCATTACTTATAATCAAAACTGGATTTCTTGTGACGGGATACATAATTACATGCAAACACCACATATATAACAACATTTTACAAAGAAAAGTAAAGAAAACTGTATGTGAACCTGTTTCCCCTAAATTATACTTAATACCTACATAACCTTTAAGTCGTAACATCATCGACCCTTTGTTATCTTTTAATGGGTGTTTGAGACTTTCTATTTTGATTCAACATTAAGCAATTTTGAGGTTGTCTGGGATTGCTTATCCAAGCTGCTTATCAAAAGTTTTTGAATTATTTGCAAGTGAAATCAACTGTTCTAAATCTGTTTAACAGGCAATCCTAAATTCTGCTTAGTAAGAGTCTTAACTGCAGATAAGCAGTTCTAAAAGGTAATCCCAAACACCCTCCTAAAGTCCTAAGCAGCTAATTTTGATTCTATACATGCATGTCTGATAACTCTACCCCAGTAACCACAACAATCATCAAGATAATAAACAATCAACCACATACCGGAAACAAACTTTTCCAAAACTCGAAATCAGTATTAGGAGGCTCAACCATTCTAGTAGCCCAAGAAACCAACATAATCAAAGAACCAGCAGCCAAAGACAAAGTTGAAGTCAACCATGGGAATGGAAAAGCATTCAAAACCTTTTTATTATAAATATTAAAAACCACATTCAAACTCCACCATGTTGCAAAATACAACCCAATTCTCATCTTCTGACCACTCTCACTTTCAATCTCCAAACCCTTTGAATGATCAGCCTCATAAGCATTACACACAAACCCGTTACTATTTCCCAAATGGGTCACATAAAGTGGCCTCTTTATATCAACTGGTGATAAAAACAATGCAGCATTACACACAAACCCATTATCCAAAACCTTAGTCCTTTCAAACCCATTAATATTTCCCAAATGGGTCACTGAAAGTGGCATCTTTATTCCATTTAGTGAAGAAAATGATTGATTCTTGATCAAATTTAAGGGTTTTGAAGGTAAAGATTGGAACTTTATTGGGTTTAAAGAAGAACCCTTAATGGGTATTTGATTCAAACAATGCATGGTGTGTTAATGTGTGTGTTTTGATTCAAAAAAATGGGGTTTTTAAGTTTTTTTAGAGGTGAAAACTGGCTTTGGAATATCAGATTCTAACAAGAGAATATTCGGTTAGTGACTGAGATAACAAGATGGTTTGGTTGGTTGGTTGGTTGATGAAAATGAGAGTTTTTGTGTGTGTTTTTTAAGGTGTTTTTAGTGCGTGAATGGTGGCGGAGGTAGGGTGGTGGGGTGGTCCGGCGGCTGCGGAGGAAAGTATGGGACAAGTACTATGAAGTGTGTGTTGTGTTCATGGAAACCCATGCATAAGGAGAATGAGACACATAAGCTAAGTATATGACACTTGCTTCACTTTAAAGTGTCCAATGGAAAATTTTATCTATATCTATACTACATATAAAGAGAAAATGGTCAAACTTTAAAAAGTGAAATCTTGAAAGTCAAGGGTGAGAGAAAATGAATTATGTAATTAATACTCTTAGTCTTATCAAAACACCCCATAACTTAAAAGTACAATAATTTATTCACATTGTACAACCAATTAAAAGCATATATATCAAATTAAAAACAATCAATTACAACACCCCTTATTAAAAAGTACAATAAAATATTCACAATATACAATTTAAACAAACTACAACATAATATAAAATATAAAATAATTAAACACACTAATTAATGTTATTTTTAAAACACTCTAAAATGAAAAGTATATGTTATTATAAACATTATACAAATTAATAAAACACACAAAACTTCATACAAGTTAACAAGTTGATGCTGCATATAGTTTTTAATACAAGGACTAATCACGACGGGTTCAGTTATTAAAAGCATGACTCGGTTTAAATTGATCCGTTTTTCGACCAGAACGGTTCAACCGGGTTTCAAAACATTATGTTTAATCTCCAAATCTTCGAACTTTTATTAGAGGTGGCAAAACGGGCGGGCACGGGCACAGGCACGGGCTAAAATGGCACGGGCTAAAACGGGCACGGGCTAAACGGACAAATTATAAATCGGGCCAAACGGGCACGGGCTAAAACGAGCAAATTATAATTCAACTATTAAAAACATTCTAAACAGTCCTAAAAACCCCTTTAATTCATCTTGTAAAAAAATCCAGCATCTAAGTTTTAATTATATTTAATTATTTTTTCTGAAAAAAAAAAAGATAAAATCTGGCTGCAAATTTGAGAAAATCTGCTGAGACAAATGAATAAAAATGCAACTAATTAAATATATCTATCAATTAATTAGATTATTAAATAATTATGCATAAAATAGTTAATAAATGAGATAAATTAAAATTAAAATAGTTAGAATGTTTTATAGTTACCAGTGACAAGTGAATTGGTCGGGAAAAAAATGAGAGTAATTGCTTGGACGTTGAATTGTGTGATTCGNAATAAAAATGCAACTAATTAAATATATCTATCAATTAATTAGATTATTAAATAATTATGCATAAAATAGTTAATAAATGAGATAAATTAAAATTAAAATAGTTAGAATGTTTTATAGTTACCAGTGACAAGTGAATTGGTCGGGAAAAAAATGAGAGTAATTGCTTGGACGTTGAATTGTGTGATTCGAAAGCGCCCGGTTATATTAACATTATGGCTCATTAGCCCATCTAATAATATCTGTTTTTATCTTTTGCTCGTAAGAGCCCATCAAATAAATGCAAGGGGCAAAACGCCCCAAACTTTTAAAAAAGTGTCAAAAATCGCCCAAATATTACAAACTGGGCAAGATTTGCCACCCTTAATTTTTAATATTTTTCATTTATAACCCATAAACTTTCTTTTTTCACTAAACGATCTGTCGCTATAAAATCCCGTTGCTATGCACGGGTACTCGTCTAGTATTTAATAATTTCTGAACAAATTTTATATTTTGAAAACAAGAGGTAAGTTTATTTTAAGAGATGAAAAAGGTTGATATTAAAAAAGAAATTGACAAATATGTTATGAAACAAAAGGATGAATCTCATAGAATTATTTATTTATCTTTTAAAAGAAGTATATTTATAATTTATAATATAAGATAAAGTATTTTGCAAGATATATCTCATAATATATCTCAAATACCTTTAATCAATATCTTATAAGATATGGACATTTATACCTTAAATATTTATAACATTTTCCTTTGAGTGTTCATTTGAAGGATATTGTATTGTTAAAACCTTATTAGATAAAACTCAATGGGGCCAAATCTAATGACGGGAAAAGACTACGTAGTTTCTTTATACGTACAAGGATGTTGCTTCATTAAAAACCTTACCATAAAACCCTGTGAAGATAATAAAACAAATTAGCCCTTAAAACATTTAAAATCTATAACTTTACTTCTTATATCACATTTTTGTTGATGGCCTTGTCACACACCAACAAATGCATTAGGTCCAAGTCAATATCGAGAGCATCGAGATTAAACCGGTAGGAAGTCGATCATTGATTAATCACCACAGATGAATGTCAACTTTTATCGGTTCTAATTTGTTCCATATCAAACTCGTTTCGACACCATAACAAAGTCTACAATGAGCTTCCTCATGTCAGAATATGAAAGTGATTGTGTAAAGTTTGTATATGAATGTGTGACTGAAATTGCGCGAGTTTTATGCTATTCTATCGAAGTTTTGTGCCACTACTAGGTAAAGGAGAATTGGCATTGCGTTATTTTCTGAGAATGCTTTAGTTTTATGAAGTTAATCACGTACAGCAGTTATGATTAGTAGAGAATTCCGCTGCGAAGCATAGTCTTAAATCCTCGTCCATATATGGTTTGCAGTGAGTATACTATGTTACTATTGATCTAGAATATCTATTTCTCCTTTTGCGAATACTTTCAAAAAATAATCTCTGAGATTAATAACTATTATATAGCATAAGCCGTCAACCTTTATATTTTAACACCCTCAACATTTAACACACATGATATTAGAAAAACACCCTTTTAAATTTACCAATGATACATATTAGGCCCTCAACTTATCTTAACTACATATAAAACCAAAATGGTCAACCTTGGAAAAGTGAAAAGTCAATATTGTGGAATGTTGAAATAATTAAACAAGGAAATATTCAAATGTTTGAAATGTTAGAAATTGTAATATACAAAACAGCCATGCAAAATAACAGAATGCAACATGCGTTTGGAAAGTCAACATGCGTTTCGAAATTTAAAAACAGAATGCACCATGCGTATGGAATTGTAAACTAATACATGAAATAATTGTGCAGTAACATAGTGAATCAATCTAATGACGGAAAGTATTGAATGTGAAATTGAAACATGGCTAGAAAATTCAAATTGCATAAAGTATTGAATGTGAAGTTGAAATCTACGTATGGTAACTTCTTTATTGCATTCTAAACCTAACACATTAAACAAATGAAAGATACACACTACCTTCTTTCTCATATATCTCTCTCCTCCATATCTAAACAGACACAAGAACAACACACTCGAAAAATCTGCTCTTTCACCCTCATTATTGCCCGCCACTATAACCCTAATCACCGACGCCTTCTGCCGTGCCTCCATGTGTTGGTGGTTTCGGTTGTTCAATCGGTTTTGGTCTATTTGGTGGTTTTCGGTGTGCTTGGTGGTTTTGAGTGTGCTTGGTTGTTTGGAGATATGTAAAGATCTATCTCACAGTTGGTTTTTCTTGTGTTTGGTTGTTACAGGTATGTTTGTGATTTATTTATGTCACTACAAACTTATAATAGTTACACAAAATTCTATCACTATATGGCACTATAACCTTTAGCTGCAATTTTTGTTGTTTTTATACGGCTTCTTTGTTGTTTTAATCTGCATTCTAAGTTGCACAGGGACGGAAACGGGGACTGGGATACATGTACCGGGGAATGGGGACGAGGATGGGTACCGGGTACGGGCAGGTTGGGTGATGGGTCAAAACAGGTAGTTTTGAGCACATGGCTAAATGGGTCG
>LBNU01001437.1:293304-304882 GCA_014162995.1 Artemisia annua
GGGGAGGGAGGGAACACGACTCTCAGCAGAAGGCGAAACGTGGGATCTGTTACTGTATCTTTCAAGGACATTTAGAAGGAAGTCGGAGGTCAAACTTCTTGAAAGATTGCAGTGTGACTTCTTTGTGATAGTTCATCTAATTGTAGTTTGACTATGTTAAATTTATACGGGTCGTTAAAGTTAGATTCAAGTTTATAGAAAAGGTATCTATCATGAGTCCGAGATATAGTTTTCTTTGAAATATCGAGTGATGGATCCCGAAAAGGATTAAAGGAGTTCCCAAAAATACGATAACATAAAAGAAACATGATACTTTATGTGTGTAGTCACTAACGATTGAAGTATTCAATGATAATTTTGTAGTATTATTTGTAACAAACCTTTTATTATTTTTGCGTGCAGTGCTATATATCCGTACACGAGCACAAAGTTTATATAATTTTCATTTTCGTTACCGTTTATTTTTAAGACAACGGTGTTTCATACACCCACAATCACAAGCACAAAGTTTTGATGTATTAAGCTTTAAAACAAAGCTCAAGGCAAATAATTTAGTATGTCTTTTTTGATGCTTGTTGATACTAAAAGAACTGGTTTTAGTCCCACATAGGTGTGTGTTGGCAATACAAGTTGAGATTGGTGTTATATTGTTCTCGATTGTCATATCAATCGTTAAACGTTATGCGAAACACTTACTACAATATTGCATATCGTTAATTGTCTGCCGCTAGGAACCACTGCCCCTAGGCGCGAGTACTTGCCTAATTAATCTTTATATCTTTACATTGTCTACGATATAACAAATTAGCCCCTAAAGCAATTAAACTTATAATTTACTTATTGGCATCATATTATTTGTCCACTGTTAAGACGTTCTTTTGCCAAAAATGTATGTTATGAAAGCTCCAATTAGTAGCTAAAAAACAAATTTTTATCACCCACTTCAATGCACAAGTATATCTCGTTTAAAATAAGCTTACAAAAGTATGTAAAATTCAAAAACATGTAAAGCCTATTGTAGGCTCAACTATGACTTATAAAAAAAAAGTACCATGTTTAGAGTATCCGGTATGGGTGTGTTATAGCCCGCGTTATGGGCTTATGGCGCGAGCCACCATATCGGTGCTCGCGTTATAAGTGTCGACGCTCTCCCCATGACGCGAGTTATAGGTTTTCCCATTTTTTCTTTTTTGATTTTTTAGTTTTAATGTGACAACTATAACTACTAACACTGAAACTTAACTTGTGCTCTTACAAACTTCTAAGTGAGTGTTTGTTCAAGCTTATATGTCAGGTTAAGAGCTTATTTAATATGGCTTATATTTCACAATCCAGAATTTTTGTCTTATTTGCTTATATAAGCTTGTTATGATATAAACCAAAATCAAAATAAGTCACAAATTTAAGCCAAAATCAAATAAGACCGCAAAAATAATCCTAAAATTTAAAGTTTATATTTAATCCGAATTCAAATAAGCTTTATATTCAAGTCGAAAATAAGCCACAAATTTAGAGTTTAGAAACAAACTGAAGTCAAATAAGATTAGAAGCCCAGATATAATTAGGATGCGTTTGTCTCGGTTTATATAGACGTCCTACGGTTTTTTTTTTTTTTTTTTTTTTTTTTTTTTTTTTTTTTTTTTTTTTTTTTTTTTTTTTTTTTTTCATAAGCTCATATTTTATGTCTTATTTTGAAACATTTTAACTTATATAAGTTTATTATCTCATATATACACTGAAAAGTTTAAAATAACCCAAAAAATAAGGAAATTAAAAACTATCAGTATGTTTATTTAAGCTTATATGTGGGCTTATGAGCTTATATGATTTTGGCTTATATCTTATAAACTTTAATTTTCCGGCTTATTTTGACACTTATAGGCTTATATAAGTTTATCATATCATAATAAACTTACATAAACCCACAAGTCTCAAAAATAAGCCGAAAAATTAAGTCTTATGAAATATAAGCCAAAAAACAAATAAGCATAAACCCCTATATACAAACACCCTCCATACAAACACCTTTAAACTAACTCCCAATCACTCCTTTGCACTCACCTTCCTCCCCAAAAAAAAAAACAAACACAACAATGCTTTATTAAAAACTAACCAAAACCCTAACCCTAACCCTAATTTTCACCCCCAAATCCAATCCAACCCAATTCATGGACGGCACAAGCTACATAACAACAAACCGAACCATAAACTACAGACCACCACCACCACCACAAAACGACACCAAATCATCACTTACTCCAATCGTTGATCGATTCAAGGCGCTGCTAAAAGAACGTGTTAGTGATGGTGATGATGATGATGATGATGACGTGGCATTGACTACTGATGAGATTGTGGAGCTTTATGAAGCTGTGTTGAGTGAATTGGTTATTAATTCGAAGCCGATTATTACGGACTTGACGATTATCGCGGGCGAGCAGCGGATACATGGCGCGGGTATTGCTGATGCTATTTGTGCCAGGATTATTGAGGTTGTTGTAATTTTGTGTAAAGTTTTGTTTTTTCGGTTATATCGTAGCGTAAAGTTTGGAAATTTTGGTGCTTTGGGGGTTAATTTGTTGAAAGTTTGTTAATTTGTTAGGTTTTTTCGTGACGTTTTATTTTTTCGGTGATATCGTAGTGTAAAGTTTGGAAATTTTGGTGTTTTGGGGGTTAGTTAGTTGAACTGATTATCGAGTTATATTTAGAATTAGAATTAGAATTGCTGTTTAGTTATTAGGTTGTTGGAAGTGTATTGTAATTAGTTATTGTTTACTTACTAACCGGTTAAATTTGATTAGTTGAGATTGTAAACGATGGCGTGAATTAGAGTAGGCTTGACGGTTCTAAATGTTCAAGAGTTGAATCCTAACTACTTGGGTATATCCTACCGCCACCATACCGGCTTTGGTGGGTATAAAGTTTTATATTTTCAGTGATATTTTATCGTAAAGTTTTGAAATTTTTCGTGTTTTGGGGGTTAATTGGTTAAATTTTTTATTGTTTAGTTTATAGTTCGTTGAAACTGATTATCGAGTTGTATTAGGTGGAAGCATTCTGTTACGATAATTAGAAAAAGTATCTAATTGTTAGATTAATATAAAACTTAAAGACTTGAGCCCTAACTGATATTGAGGTTGGCATTGCTGATGCTATTATTGTTGAGGTTGTTGTAGTTTTTGTTCAATTTGTTGAAAGCTTGTTAGGTTTTTTCGTGGCGTTTCATTTTCTCGGTGATATCGTAGCGTAAAGTTTGGAAATTTTGCTGTTTTGGAGGTTAATTAGTTGAACTGGTTATCGAGTTATATCAGGTGGAAGCAGTCTGTTACGTAAATTATGAAAAAGTATAAGTTTTGATTTAAGTCGTACTTAGAAGAAGTGGCAACTGTTGTATCTCGACAATAAGTGTAACATGGAATGCAGTAGAAAACTCAAAGATCTGAGCCCTGACTGATGTTGTATGGTTTTTCTAGAGTTTTACCTTTTGTCAGTAATTTTGTATGGTAAATTATGAGAATTTGCATAGGAGTTAAAGATTTGGAGTTTTAGTTAGTTTAAGACTTTAAGTGTTGGTTTTGGTTAATTGTTTAGTTACTGAATATACGAAATAGAGCCTGCTAGCACTATTAAAACAAGAATACGAAAGCAATTAAGTTGTACTTTGAAAAAGTGGCAATCGTTTTAATTCAACAAGCGTTTGTATAAGAACAATTTAAAGTTTTATCTTTTAGTAATTTTGTATTGTAAAGTTTAGAAATTCGTTTAGATTTTAAAGGTTTTGGGGGTTAATTAGTTGAATTCACTGGTGGAATGATTGTTCAGTTACTAGTCATTCGAGTTTTTATTTAAGTTGTAATTAGAAGAATTGACAATTTGCTGTAATTTTAACGAGAAGTGTTTTTACGCGAACGATTTGGAATAGGCTTGACTGAATAATAAAGTGTAGAACTTAATAGAAAATGTAAAGAGTTGAGGCGTAACTATGTAAAAGTTCTTTGTTTCGGACGATATCTGGTTTTTTTAAGGAGCATCTGTTCAATAAAGTGTGATTTTTGTATACAGTATACTTATCCTCCAATGTTTAGTCATAAGCGTTTTCCCTTAGTTTCCACTTAAATGCTGGTTCTGTATAGTCAGCTTATCTTCGCAAGCCCGAAAATATTCACCTATTATATCTGCAGCTATATTAAAAATATCGTGTGTTGAACTAATCGACTTGCACAATACTATCTTATTCTTTTTGATCAGTAGTTTGAACACGGAGGATGTGAAATGGTGAATATATCATCATAAGTGCTAAGTTTGCATCTTTTGATGTTTTTTGTATTGATATAACGTCATCATAACTTCTTTCAAACTTGTTTTTTTTATGTGATTTTGTACTCATGAAACCTTAGCATGGGCATCTTGTTGGCACTTTTGAAGTTTATTTGATCGTATTTTGTTTACTTTGCTATCTAGGTTCCAGTTGAACATAAACTTCCTTCTTTATATCTTCTGGATAGTATTGTCAAAAATATTGGTAAAGACTACGTGAGGCATTTTTCTGCCCGCTTGCCTGAGGTTAGTGGAATAACTTTTTATTTCGTGCTGTTGCACAGTACAAAGGAATTGAAGTTTCAGATATATGATTATACTAATTTTCATTTTTCGCTGATTGTTCTTTAGGTATATTGTTTGGCATATAGGCAAGTCCACCCAAATATGCATCCTTCTATGCGCCATCTTTTTGGTACCTGGTCAACTGTATTCCCGGCATCTGTCCTTCGCAAGATTGAAACTGAATTACAATTTTCCCCTTCGCCAAGTTATCCATCTTCTGGTATAAAAGCTTCAGAATCTCCGAGACCTGCTCATGGTATACATGTCAATCCAAAGTACTTGGAGGTAAGGCGTCAACTTGAAAACTCAAATGCAGATAGTTTAAGCTTTTCGACGGAAAACTACTCTCTTTCAATAGCAGTTTTCTTTTACATTGCCCATTGGGGAGTAATGTTGTTGTATGTAGCTTCTAGTATCTTCTTTTGCAATTATCAATGTGATGAAATAAATCCTATGAAAGTGTTGCCATCATATAGAGATTGTGACTATCAATCCGTGCTCATATTATCATATACCTATACTTCTGTTTTTTGCTTGTTTGGATTCAGCTTGGAGTTTTCCATCCACACACACGCACACAGCGAGACATAAAGTCTATATACATGCACGCACATGCGCACGACAACATAAAGTCTACACACACACACACACACACACACACACATACTTGCCAGAGGTCTTTCTGGAAGCAGTCCCTTTACCCTCAGGTAGGGGTGTGACTGTCTATATCTTACCTCCCCACTCCGGCGGGATTGGGTATTGTTGTTGTTGTGGATCCAGCTTGGAGCTGGATGCTTGCATTCTGAATCATTGAGTATTTGTCTGTTATACTTGACGGGTCTCAAAGTATTCAGTTAATAACTACATTATGATTAAAACTATTCTTTCTGAGAGTCATATGATTTACATCATTAGTTGTATTAATAATCAACTCTAGGGTACAAATTTGAAGGTCTATGGTTCACGAGTTCCTCTCCAATTTATTAAAAAGTTGTAAAAAAAGAACTTTTTTGAATCTTTGTGAGGGTTTTGACGGGAGACAAGTTGGTTCAAGTCATTCAAAATATGAGAGTTACTGCTTTAAGTGCCTCACTATTTCATGATCCCACTTTTTCTCTTGAGATATTAACACTTAATACCATGTGCATTGTAGTATAAAAAAGTGTCTATAATCCTGGTAGTTGTGGAAAAGCTTATAGCTCACAGGAAAATATCACACACGATTTTAAGTTCTTAATTAAACTCTTCGTGATTTAGTGATTACGTCGCAAGTATCTTTAACAAAGTTCCATTCAGCATTGAAATCCTATCAAACTCCACATGCATGGTTGATTGTGATAAATCAATGTGAACAACCCATCTGTTACTGGTTGAATGTCAAATGTGATCAGATCACTATTTTCAACCATATACTTTGTGAATGGACTGGTGTCTCATTCTGACCGTGTTTTTTTTACAGATGCTTGGGCGTTGTTAATTGTTGGTTGTTTGCCCTTTTTATACTTAATTTTTGTATTTATTTTTAGAACGACAATTATTTCACACCCCTATCTCACAAATGTCTCCAATGAGAATCCACAACCTCGTGGTTGGTGAACACACTCACGTACTACTAGCCCAAAGGCCTTAGGTTGTTGGTTGTTTGGTTTCTTAAGTGTTCCTTAGATGTTTGATTAATCTTTGAGTTTGAGATTCATTTTACATTGTTGACTGTTATGTCGAATTGGCATTCCAGTTTTATGCAGCACAATTACTGTGCTGTTATGGTTGAACTTATTACATTTTGGATATATAGCGCTGTGGCTGCACTCATAATAATTTATAAAGCATAAAAATTGTTAAACATATAATCTGTGGCTGGCCTATTTACATAGGTTATCGTAATATGCATTTAAATCAAGTAATTCTTGCTGAGATTTCATGACTGTTGTTTCATTTGACCTCTTAAAATATCTTAATGTATTTTCTTTCATCTTGCTGGTAAAGGAGTATCACAAGTATTGTCAATCTGAACTACTCTTCAGCTCTGTTTCATCTGTGTTTTCTTTTACCAATTTACAGTTTTAAGAAATATTATCATGATGATAGGAATTAGGAAGCAATTCGTTTCCATGCCAATGATTATTTTGTCAAATTGTTGGCAATCAGTAACTCTCTTATTTAACTTCCTGCTTAGTTGTAAATCCTCAACCAAATCCCACAAAAAAGAAAAATAACTAACCATTTTTCTCACAATTTCATCTCATTTAATTTGTGGTTCGCAGTTTGATAGGATGTTACCGTATCAGGAATTACTTTATAGTTTATACTATTTGAATAATTTTTTTCAGTATTCATGTGTTATTAATTTGCATAATTGTATATTGCAACCATTTCAGAAAATCCATGCAAGAACAGCTTCAACTTCAGAGATTCATGAACAACCAGCCACTGGAATTGATGAATATGAATCCGATAGTAGGGACGTCTTGTCTTCACATATTGGATCACATAGGTTAGGCTCAACCAGTAATGTGGGTCGTACTCCCTTTGGTCTTGGTCATGCAAGGCCACCGTCGCCAATAATTGATGAATACGCTATGGACGAGGGAACATCATCTCATCATGGATATAGTCACAGACCTTATGGCATGGCAGTTGATATTCAGAGACCCAGGGCCTTGATTGATGCTTATGGAGCAGATGAGAGGAATACGACAACAAACCAAAATATACGGCATGCAAAAAACGCAACTATAAATGGGTTAAGCAGTAAAGTTGGGGGACAGACGTGGCAGACTACTGAAGAAGAAGAGTTCGAGTGGGAAGATATGAGCCCTACTTTAGCAGGTCATGGTCATGCCTTTGGGGCCAACCGATCTATGCCTAGGAAGAATGATTTTAGCAGAG
The DNA here is from genome assembly GCA_014162995.1 of Artemisia annua. NCBI lineage: Eukaryota > Viridiplantae > Streptophyta > Magnoliopsida > Asterales > Asteraceae > Artemisia > Artemisia annua. The sequence continues at coordinate 300,796 of LBNU01001437.1, forward strand.
CCAATTGGTCTAACCAGGAGATGCTTCCTTCTGTTGTCCTTAACAATGCAGTTTCTTCGGTTAGTGTTTGGTTTTGTATTTCTTTTTTGTTATTTTTCCTTGGACTTGTGAATAGATCTAAAGGTAAAATATTTTATGAACGTAATCAAACTGCTCAGGTGTTTTCTTTTTCATTATCAAAACTAGGAGTTTAAGTGGTTTGATTTTATTTCGTTTTGGCCAGAACCTACCCTTAGTTTGTTTCAAATCAACTGCATTTTGATTTGCTTGCTCTAGTCTAATCATTAATCTATTATTGTTGATTAAAGTAAATTTTTCTTGAACGAAAACATTGAAAAAGCATGCATAGCTGAAGATTAAACTATTAATGGTTTGTTAACCTAACATTAATACCGACTGCGTGAAACAATTTTAAAAGATACAAGGACACTGCAACTTGTTGCAATAAAAAATATATTTTCATTTCTGTAGTGATTTAACATCCATATATATTTGCAATAATATAATCAATTGTTATGACGATTCTGTTAGAAACTACAAAGTAAATAAGTATATGCGAAATTCAGTTAAGCTATTGGCTTGAATATTTTCAAACCTGCACCAGACTGCTCTGTTATGAAAACTAAACAAGACATGCTTATTTACTTTGATTTGTTTCTATCTTGTGGTTTACCAAGATTGTGCTTTAAGTTTACTATAGCCTTTAAGTCACGATATATGATTACTTATTGTCCATCTTATTTGTAAATCTACTTTTCTGTTGTCACATAGTGCTAATAGATTATATTTTTTTTCCACATTGTACTCTTTGGGTATCTTCTTCTGTTGATAACTACTTATAACTAGCAGGGAAAATTACTCTTTGGGTATCTTCTTCTGTTGATAACTACTTATAACTAGCAGGGAAAATTTTGATCCAGTTACTTATCAATGGGTTGAGTTGTGTTATATATCAAATGGGTCAATTGGGTTAAAACCTGAAAATTCCCAACGTCAACTTTTTATGCATTCACCTCCTATATCATCAATTATATATTGTATATTAACAAATGGACTAAAATGTGGTTGCGCGTTCAGACCGAACCCACCCTTTTTAAAGAACCTGGTTCAACATGGTCCTGTTATCCGAACCGGCTGTCTATATTGTTATCTCTAAACTATCTCATTGACAGACGCACAATCATATATCATACATGTAGGCATGTCCATCGTTTTTATGTTAATTCTAACTTATAGTCGTCTACATCAACAATACATTTCTAACTTGTGATCATGGTACACACACAAACATAATACGGAGTACTTCAATATTTTTAGTGTTAATGTTTTCATATCTGTTGTCGGATTTTTGAATCGGAATACTTAAGGTTCTTGCTAGGCTTAGAAAATAATATTTGTCTTTCTGCAGTCTGATCATGGATTAAAGCGGAAGATTACTGCATTACACAATGAGCCATCAGATAATCCAGCTCTTCATTATCCACGAGAAGTGTGGAATCGTTCTCATGATCAGCCTTGGGCTACTCGACATAATTACAATCCTCACGTGCCAAGGCCCTCTCTCATTGATAGCTCCAATGGAGCTTGGCGACCCTCGGTTAATATGCAAGCATCTCAGCCTGTTCCGGTTCCAATCCCACCGCACCCTTATAAGAATACTGGGAGTTCGTATGACATGTTAAATGCTACTACCAATTCAGCAGCAAATGACAATGTGCCTTTTCTGCGTCAACAGTTTGATGCTAATGAAAACAGAGCACGAAACCAACTACCTCAACTCCCTAATCAGCAAGCCGGATTCACTTCCAATCAACAAATACCAGGTCAAGGTGGTAAATTCCAACCTCAGTTACCCCTTCCCCATGATGTTCGACCAAATATGGTACCGCCTCCTTTACCTTATAACTCGTCTCATCTAAATATACAACCCATGATACGTGCATATACCCCTCAAAGATTTGATCCCCCTCGAAGTGCTTCTTCGAATCAAGTTCCTGGCATGCAATCTTCTATGCCTTTTCATGCACAAGGTGTAGGTTACCCACCTCTACCTCCGGGGCTACCTCCTTCTTCATTGCCCATGGCGTCCATTCCTCAACATCAGTCAATTGCTCCGCCTCCGCCAGCAGGTGGTGCACTCTCTAGTTTATTTAGTTCTCTTGTGGCCCAAGGTCTGCTCTCACTGACAAAACCGGGCTCTGAACAGGTAATTTTTTTATAACACAATCTACTGTAACTTCTAAGGTGTTTGATGCGCGTTTTAAAGTGATGATGTGACTGGATAATCAAAAAAAGTTATTAACTGTAATATAATGCGACGAGGAGATAGTGTTTGGTTGTCTTTCTGACTTATCTTGCTATATGTGTAGGCTAGCGTTGGACTTGAGTTTGATCCTGATGTTCTCAAGAATCGCCACGAGTCTGCAATAACTGCCTTATATGCTGATCTTCCAAGGCAATGCAAAACCTGTGGTCTTCGGTTTAAAATGCAAGAAGAACACAGCAGTCATATGGATTGGCACGTGACCAAGAACAGAGTATCAAGAAACCGTAAGCAAAAGCCTTCTAGGAAGTGGTTCGCTAATGTTAGTATGTGGCTTAGCAGTGCAGAAGCTTTGGGAGCTGACGCAGTTCCAGGATTTCTCCCTTCTGAGAATGTTGTAGAAAAGAAGGATGACGAAGAACTTTCTGTTCCAGCTGACGAGGACCAGAATGCTTGTGAACTGTGTGGAGAGCCGTTTGAGGATTTTTACAGTGACGAGACAGAAGAATGGATGTACAGGGGGGCTGTTTACATGAACGCTCCCACAGGGTTAACTGTAGGCATGGATAGATCTCAACTAGGTCCAATTGTTCATGCCAAATGCAGATCCGAGTCCACCGTAGCCCCTCTTAATGATTCAGGGAACAATGGACAGGTGTGTACTTTTTACCTTTGTTACCATTCATAAAATGTGAAATTCATGCATATCGTATTAACACAAATACAGATTAAAAAGATAAGTAATGTTTAGCACGCTTGTGCTTAGTGTAACGGGTGACAGTCGCTTGGGGGAGGTTTTTTTTTTTTTTTTTTTTTTTTTTTTTTTTTTATTATTAGATCATTGTGCTCGTAATGGGAAAAAGTTTCCTTAATTTTCCAAATTTTGTGTACCAACTTACAGGTATTTAATTGAAGGAGCGGGATGCGTAGTTAGCTGAAGGGAATTTCCGTTTGGTCGTATTTTCTGTAACTTAGAAATGAGTTCTTCTTGTTAATCTTGATTCGCACATCTGCCTAAATGTAGTGCAGTGCTCTTGCACATGTTATTAGTTCGATATAATTTATCACCCGTTCACATCTCATGATCAAAGTGACTGAACTACCCCTTGCAGCGTTTCGTTATTTTTCTTTGCTTATTCCGAGTCTCGTCACATTTTCAAGTCTCCAAATTTGCTAGAAGATACTAAGTTTGAGAACCACACAGCTTCCTAAATAAGATATAGGGTATATCCTCAGAATTGCGTTAGGTCGGAAGAGAAAGGAGATGGATGAACTCAATGTGCAGATTGAGGCACGGTCAAACTATGAAGTTCTTCGCGCAATAGATTACATGCGATAATGAGGAGGCTAATGAACCTCGTTGTGCAGGAGGGCTGTTGAGTTTAGGCATAGATGAGTGTATGTATCGAGATTTGAGGATGAGGCAAGAATAGGCAGAGAGCGTGAGGTGCTGTTAGTAGCAAGCAGAGCGGCGATGACGTCGCAGCCGATGCAAATGTGTTCAAGTCTGCCGGATTGAGAACTAACTGTGTGGGTCTGTCTGTCTCTGCAGGTGTTGTCTGCTGTAGATATGGATCCAATCTAAACTAGGCCGGAGCGGGCAGAGAGGCGATGGATTATGGTACGCGAGAGGCCTTGGATAAGTTTTTATTCAGATGTCAGTCCCACTATTGCGACAGAGAATTGAGGTGCTAGAGCTGCTAGCGTTGCTTGAGCAGATGCTTGCATGGAGGAGTGATTTCTGTTACTTATCGTGTTCTGCGAGTGGAAAGACTTCAGGCTCATAAGACACAAGCTTGTTCTTTTTTAATCAAAGAGAGTTGC
>LBNU01001437.1:323782-334566 GCA_014162995.1 Artemisia annua
AACTCGATTTAAAACTAACTGTTGAATTGATGAATTATGATTAATTTTGAGAATCTACTTGATTGTGATATTGGACTTCGGTTCTTCAATGATTTAGGGTTAGGAACCGATAAACTTAATTTAGCTTTTGGGAGAGAGGATTGTTGATTGGTTTTTCTTTTGTGTTAGTTTCAAATTACATAATACACCCTTTAATATTTGTAGATTACCCCGCCTTCTCATAGCTTTTTATCTTTTAATTTTTGACACATGTACTTTTTAGCTCAAATTTTCTCTAAAAAACGAATTTACAAATAATTTTCCCAAATAAGCAATTATTTAGGTTTTTTAAATAAAAGATATTTAAAATAATTAACTAATAATTTAAAAATATTACCTAAATAAGTATGATTTGATTAAAAAGTCCCCACTAGGAGTTTTGTTTTATTAGAAAAAAGATTCACAACTTTTTCGTGCCGGAATACTCATACATATTAGAGTATGTATAGATGAGTAATATTTATTTAATCTAAAAGTCTTAACGATCCACCAAAGTGTCATCATATCACATAAATCTAGTAATCAATTTTAAAGAAACAAAATTATATTAGATTGGTTGCCTACGATATGAGGCTGCATATTTCTTCGAACTTACCAACATAAATTTTAGCCCCCGTTAAAAAGCGAAAAGTGTAAATTTTAGTAGAGTTTCCGGTTACAAATATAATAAAATAAACTTAAAAGGTGATAATGCTAACTCTAAAATTACAAAGCATTGTCTAAAATTGTCTTTTACACAACTCAAACTCTAAGTATCACAATTTACAAAGCAATGTTTAAAATTGTCGTTCACACAACTCAAACTCAAGAACTTGAGGTTGTAAGCATCACAATTTAATTAGGTCCATATATCAAAGCTCTTTACGATTAAACTAACTTAGGTGTCGTTTGTTTTTTCACAATAAGCACTTTTTTCCTCTTTTCAATTCTTTTGTCTGCAGGAGGGCAGAGGTTTATGTTTGTTTTTTTGCAGACATAAGTGCTTTTTTTTCACTTCTTTCCTCTTCTAAATTTCAGACATTATCTTTCACTTCTTACCTCTTTTTTCACAAACCCTACATCTCTTTCTTAATATCCATTTTTTTACGTTTTCGTTTGTTTTTTTTACGTTTTCGTCCGTTTTTTAACGTTTTCGTCCGTTTTTTACATTTTTGCCCTTTTTTTACGTTTTCGACCATTTTTTACGTTTTCGTCTACTTTTTACGTTTTCGCCCGTTTTTTTAACGTTTTTGTCTGTTTTTATACGTTTTCGTCTGTTTTTTACGTTATCGTCTTTCATTGACGTTTTCATCCTTTTTTGTCTGTTTTTTTACGTTTTCAACTGTTTTTTATTTTTTCGTTTGTTTTTTACATAAAAAGACGTAAGAATCGGACGAATACATATCAAAACGGACGAAAACGTAAAAAATTGGACTGAAACGTAAAAAAACGGACAAAAACGTAAAAAAGGATGAAACATAAAAAAACGGACAAAAACGTAAAAAAACATACGAAACGTAGAAAAACGGTCGAAAATGTAAAAAAACGTACCAAAACGGTAACAAACGGACGAAAATGTAAAAAAAAAAAAAAACTTGTAAAAAAGAAAAAGGAAAAGAAAAAAAAAATATTTCAATAGCACAAAAAATAGTATTAAAAAAAATACTAGTGAGAAAAAAAAATAAAAACAAAAGAAAATAAGTACTTCAATAGCACAAAAAACAAACGGTCTTCTTCATGCAGATGAAGAGCTTAAATCCATCTCTTCTTCTGCAGACATGGTTTGCAGATGAAGAGGTAAAAGCTCTGAAAAAACAAACGACACCTTAATCTCTTGTTGCGTATCCATTTACTCTTTAAGACTTTAACTATTCATTATTAATCTTCCAGACATTTACCTTAGAGAAAGTCAAATGTTATCTATATTTGTTAAAAGTTAGGATCAAATAAAAAATTTTAAATTATAACGAGAAAATTGAGAAGAAATCTCAATCATATATTTTCAATTCACTTACAAAAATGGTCTATCTTTATTTGAAGTGTATGGCTAGAAGGATTGATTTATCCTTCACATTTTATTTTATTTTTCTCACTAGAACTCTTTCTCATTTAAATAAAAAAAGAAATAAATAACAAATCATGGACGCTGGTGTATTAGAATACAAGTATGTGATTAATTATTCGGGTGCGTTTGATATGCTTCTATTAGGCTAGACACAATAAGGAGGGTCAATCCCCCTCCTTTTCTCTACCACGTCAGCTTTCTCTCTCCAGCGACCTGCAGACGATTCAGTGCCCCAGTAAGGGCGACCAAATTCAATTTTTTATTATTTTTTTTTATTTATTTATTTTTTAAACATTTTTAACACAAACTAAAATTTCATTCATAATTAAAACGTTACATATTAATTCAAATAAAATAAAAACATTACAATAGAATTCAAATAACATTAAAAACATTACGATAAAACGACTAAACTAGTTTGGATTATGATGCTGCCAAATGTCTTCCACCAAATCGGCTTTGAGGCTAAGATGAGTTGTTCTATTGCATATCTCGAAAGAATTTATGGTGTGAGAAAATATATATAATTTTTAAAATGAGATTGCGTGAATTGAAGTGTGTTTATGTTGTGTATTTATAAGGAATTTTTTTCCCCCCAACGGCTAGTTTCAAACGGATTTATTATTATTATTTTTTGTTTTAGTACACAAACGGCTAGTATATTAAATATTGTAACGGTTTGGATCAAATCTAAAAAAAAATGATGGAACATTACTCGGTCGAGGTTGAGACCGAGTGACTCCCTTTTCTTCCTTGAACTCGGTCGCGACCTGCAACCCACAACAAAGCCGACCGACTGGGATTTAATCGACCGAGTCGGTCGAACCCTCTTCTGTGTCTAGCCTTAATCACAATCGGTATGACTTTAGTTATAAAGTGGATCCCACAGGTATTGAATTTGCTTTATGTTTGAGTATCATAGCAAAATTTTGAATTAAAAGTAGTAAAACAAATATTTTATTTCGAAATGAGAGTATTCCCTCTTTCCGATTATCATATACCAAACGCACCCTTACTCTTATATTTTTCATTTTGCTCGTGTACTGGTATCAATATGTGATCTCATACACGAACACCATACTAGTATACTTCTTTTGGATAAGGATACCTTACTAGTATACAAGTTGCAACCTTGCTTTCAACACAACCCCGCCCTTAATTTTTGATTTTAATTTCCATTGGCCAATTCTACTAGTATTTTTATATGCTTTCAGTCATCCAATTTGACAAGTACGTTTTCATTGTTTAAGGAGGAGAAATTGACTTTGACTTGCTACCGTTAACGGAGATTTGGATTTATACATAAATAATTCAAGTTAAATTAAGATTTAAGACAAAGCATGCCAAACATATATATACAATGAATTGACGCCATAAATTAAAGGAGCATCTTCGTGCATGTTGAGCCGGCGTTGAAGTGGGGTCAGCTCTGATGGTCCGCGTGCTACGTTTCGTTGCATTGATGGTTCGCGTGGTCGTTGCTTCCAATTCTACATTTCATATTACTACTCTTCCGGATAATACTATATCTTTTAAATAATAGGACTAGTTTCGGATTAACTTTGGGTAATTTTAATTTCTGACTTGAATAAATACACTTAAAAATGGAAATGAGGCGGGTTTGGGGCGAGGCGACCATCCTCATCTACAAACCCGATTACAAAAAATCATCCTCAAACCCGCGCCCAATCTCTATTAGAGATCTTATCGAGACGCCCTGCTGGGGCGAGATATTCCCCCAAACTCGCCCTATTCCCAATTGAGATCTTATTGGGTTGTATTTTTTGGGTGCTATGCTCTCTTATATTAGTGTTGTTCCCCGTTTATTCTTATTTTTACACTATTGAATATTAATAATATGATTTTATTGAATAATTTGAAAATCAAGAACTCAATAATAATATATTATGCATTGAAATAAATCACAACTTTATAAAATATTATGACACAAAACAAGCTTTTATAATTACAGTTGAAAATATTACAAATATAAAAACTAACAAAAATTTAAGAATTATATTTAGTACATAAATACTAACACAATATTTTATATATAGCAGGACGGGGGTGGTGTGCCCCTTCCCCGCCCTAAACCCGATAATAATCCCCGTTAAGGCCCCAAAATTCGCCCAAAAATCCGATAAGTTTGGGTTTTGGGCTTCCCCTTCAGGTTCGGATTTTTTTGGCATCCCTAGTAGCACTAATGAGGAAGGTTTCACACTTTCACCGTTTTGGCGACTTAGCGAAAACACGATGTGCTCGTCAAAAGCTATTAAACGATGATGATAATAATAATTGTTAGGATCACGTTTCACATAATGAAAAGTGTCGGTCATTACATTTGTAATAGGTTGCATGTTAGACTAATTATGCTTACATTTCTATCATTTATACTTAGTTAAACTTATGATGTATTGTTACAATGTGAGGAAGTCCAAGGGCCATGCATGTAATATCTTAAGACTTGGTAAGTAACCCTTGGACTCCCCTATATATATGATGTATAAGCCTTCCTAAAGGCTTGTTGGTTCTCTNAATATCACATGTGATATTACATATCACATGTGATATTTTTTTTTGAACGGCACATATCACATGTGATATTACATATCACATGTGATATATCACATGTGATCATATCACATGTGATCATCACATGTGATCATATCACATGTGATATGTAATATCACATGTGATATTTTCGGCCACAATAAAAAACGTGAAAAAAACGATTTTTTTTTTGTCGAAAGTATATCAAAGTGCCCGTCTATAGAAAGGTAATTAAATGCTCATCGCGATGGTGTAATTATTTTCGCTTAACGATTAACGGTTTAAAAGATATTTAAATTATAAAAAATGGGTGAAATATTAAAATGCTTTTAATCTCAACCATTGATTTATTTTTAGATGGATGGTGGGGATGAGTCCCTTGGTATGTAAGAAAAGTTTGGTACTTAATATAACTCGACTCTTCCAATGCATCTATTATCTTTTAAAATGTTGACCACTTTAAATTATTTTCATGTAGTGACTTGGTTTGCCATTGTCCCCAAATTAATCTTATATAAATGTATCGTCGTCGCTAAGCAAGTCTTGTCACTTACGAGTATATTCAAGTGTTCGAGTTGTATAAACCAAGTGTGTTCTCATTCAATTGATAGGAATCGTTGAATTTAATTAAATTGTAATGATAGAGCGTGTACGCGAAAACATCTTTTAAGTTACATAAGTGAAATACGAATGTATCGTTGTCCCTAAACAAGTATTGTCACTTACTGATATATTCAAGTGTTCAAGTTATATGAACGTGTCTTCTTATTCAATTGATAAGAATCATCATATTTCATTAAATTATATTGATAGCATATATACGTGACAACATCTTTTGAATTAAATAAGTCAAATACGAAGGTATCGTTGTTCCTAAGCAATTAGTCTTATATATTCAAGTGATGATCGAGCGAGTAGTACTAACCAAGTGTCTTCCTATTAAATAGATAAGAATTATCACGTTTCATTAAATTGTAATAATAACACATATACACGACATCAACCTTTGAGTTACACAAGTCAAATACCAATGTATTATTGTCCCTAAGCAAGTCTTGTCACTTACGAGTATATTCAAGTGTTCAAGTTGTATGAACCAAGTGTGCTCTTACTTCTCAATAGGATCGTCGCATTTCATTAAATTATAATGATAGCACATATACGTGATAACATCGTTTGAGTTACATGAGTCAAATACAAAAGTAACATTGTTCCTAAGCAATTAATCTTATATGTGAGTATTCAAGGGATGATCGAGTGACCGGTACTAACCAAGTTTCTTCCTATTCAATAGATAAGAATGATCATATTTCATTAAATTGTAATGATAGCACATATACGCAACAGCATCATTTGGATTACTTAAGTCATATACTAGTGCATCGTTGTCCCTAAGCAAGTCTCGTCACTTACGAGTATATTCAAGTGTTCGAGTTGTATGAACCAAATGTATTCATATTCAATTGAGAGGAATTGTCATATTTCATTTAGTTATATTGATAGCGCATATACGCGGCAACATCTTTTGAATTATGTTGAGGCAACATTATCAAGATCTCCTAATGTTTTAATGATGACAAATAAACATACGAAACACATAAAATATCAAACGGTAGCCAAATTCCCCGGAGCCCATATCTGCTCCTGGCGCGCTGCCCGTGCGTCAACGCGCGGGTGACGCGCCAGGCCAGTGTATGGCTTCGGGCGAAATTTGAAAGTCGGCTTTCCCCTTACCCGACAAATGTGGATCTTTCAATACAGGTATGAATATGTTATGTGCTTAATTGAGAACACTCGAAACGAGTTTTGGGATTAGAGAGATCCAACTTTTAAAGCACCCATTTACGGGAAAACGCCAACTCATGTTTTCTAACTATCGCCTCTAGCCAAGGCTTTTCTAAACTTAGGGAGCTTATATATTTCACGTAACATCATGTGAAAGCATCCATATGCTCATATCCCGTGCTTACGTCTTCTCTAATTACGTAACGGGTTTACTCCCTTATTGGTCAAACTAAGTCAAAGGTCACTTTGCGTAAACGCATCCTTTCCCACTTGGGTTATGCTTTACATCAAGGCAAAGCACTTAACTTGTTTGAACCAAGGTATTAGTTGAGAACGTCGAGTCATGGAAAGTCACGAGATATGAAACTATGAATTCTCGACGTTGTGTTACTTGAACTTATAAGTAACCTATGATTTTCTCAACTTATAATCTTAATTGGCTAAACCTTTCTTAATGACAATTAGATTATGTCTTAATCTTCTCTTAATCTCATCTCTACTAAAGACAAATCCAATCATATCCAATCATATCTAAATCAAATATTCTCTTACACAATCTCTTACACTCTTACATATTCCCTTACACACTACATCTCAACCATTCATTCCCTTACAACACATCTCATCCCTTCATATTTCCCACATGCCAATTGTTTGAATTCCAAAGGAAGCTCCCTTTGATCTCAACCATTGAATTCAAACCAAACACATCTCAACCATCCATCTTATTTCTTCCCCCCATGATTTGGAATATTCCACTAGCATATTCTTTCTTCTTCTCCATTCCATCACATGTGTTTGATCCTCACCATCCATTTCAAACCAAAACCATCTCAACCATTGATTTCCCCTTTCCCCCTAAGCAAAGCATATTCCTTTGGAATATCCCTTCTCAATCCAAACCTAAGCTTTTTTGATCCTAGCCATTCAATTCAAACCATCTAATCTCAACCCTCCATCTCATTCTTCCCCCCCAAGCATTGGAATATACCTTGGCATATTCTTTCTCTCTTTTCTATGCCATGTGAGGAGATACACTTCTACCCCTTCCAAATTACCCTATCCACACTTTATACCCTTGGTAATTTGGTTTTCTTATAAACACTTCACAAAACATTTTCTAATTGGCTATTTGAGTTGGCAAACCTTAGATTGATTAATGTTAAGATTTAGTGTGAAGTACAATTGGGGGTTTAGCAAGGATAGGTATTTATAAGATCCAAACACCCAACACTTGGGAAAAACTTACAGACGCCTGGCGCGCTGCCCGCGCGTTGACACGCGGGTGACGCGCCGGCCTCAGAAAATTTTCCCAAGTTTGGGTTCTTGGCCTATAAATACCACCCTTGCCTCTTGTATTCCTTACCTCTTGCCATTACTCTTTCTCTCTACATTCTTTCTCTCTAATCCTCTAACTCTATCTTGTGTTCTTAGTAAAACACATTAACATCATTTGAAAGAACACATCTCCTTGCAAGGGAAGAATAACAAGAACCTAATCCACTCTTGTGATTGTGTCGAGGGTCTTCTTCTCTATACCCTTTCTATTAGAATCGAGTCACTAGGTTAGGTTAGGTCTTGATTCAAAGAAACAACATTCTATAATTCTATTTGGTTGTAAGGGAAGTCTTGTGTCTTTGTGACCAATCCTAGATCATTGGGGATCTAGTTTGAAGACTTGTGTCTTGGTGACCAAGCCTAGATCATTGGAGATCTAGTTGGGGTTTGATACTTCCGGTGGGAAGTCTTAGTGGTAAGTTGAATCACGAGATTCTTTTGGGTGGTTTCCGAGGGCGGAATACCGTTGGGGAGTAGCTCTTCTTAGTGAGCACCGATCTTAGTGCATATCGGTGGAGTGAAGTTGTAACGGTTTGTAATCCACCGAAAGGATTATGCTATAGTAATAGTATCGGTGTCGTGGATTCGCAACTGGACGTACGGATGGTATAAACCCCCCATCCCGAACCAGTATATATCGTGGTGTCTCTTTACATGCTTTATATACTTTGTTTGTGGTTGTGATTATTGTTGTATAACCACTTGGTGATCTTTGAGGCTTAAGGTTTTTAAACATTCAAAAAGCCCAAAAGACAGTATTCACCCCCCTCTACGGTTCTACAAATTACTTAAGTCAAATACGAAAGTATCGTTGTTCCTAAAGAAGTGTTAGACATCACTTATGATAGTGATGCGTGGTTTTGCGACCTTACAACAGGTTTTACCTCTCAAGGGATCTCAAGAGGCTTACAACCCCACCAGGCAGTGTACCTGACCGATGTAGTATAGTGAAGTGGTAAGTACGGGGGATTGATCGTACAACTCAAAGAATAGTGTTCGTTAGGATTGAAATTTATCTACTAGGTCTAGAGATGAGGGATGATTCTTTTTGTGTTTTTTTATGTTTTATGGAAAGCAAGTAAGATTTCGGGTATTGGAAGAGTAGGCGGAATTAGTTGCTAGTCAACTAACCCAAGAGCTACTAATTAAACTAATGTGCAAGAAAAGTAAATTAAGGTTCTACAAGAAAAGTGAAGCATGTCTACCTATGATGTATTACTCCTTGCTAGCTATCCAATTCTACCTATTGACTGTAAACCTTGTTTTAATTGACGGGTGTATTCCTTTAAACATTCATGGGGTGGCACGTACTTCCCCAATCCTATAAGCTCTTATCTCCTCCTACAACGATGCGTTAAGAACCCAATCATAGGGATTGTAAACAGTGGCTTATGCATTAAATACTACCTTAATAACCTAGTACGCATTGGTTACATGTTTCTTAAGACGTTCAAGCACGTTACCATAAAGGAGGTTGGCCAGTTTTCTTAAGCCTAACATTGATGAGACATTCAATCAAAACAAGAATCAATAGCAAACAAGAATTATAAACTAAACCAACTAGATCTATTGAAGTTGTCACGCCTTAATTGATGGAGATAGACACACACATCAACAAGCCCTCATTGATGGAGATAGACACAAACATCAACAAGAAATCAATAAGATCTAATTAATTATATACAAGTTTCACACAATCATAAGTAGACACAAGGTGAATTAGCAAAGCATAATTAATGAAGAGCAATCAACAATAATGATAATTGAAGACATAACATAAGATTGAATCAATAAACAAACCATTAAAAGATGTTTATGGAGTGATTCGGAACCTCTAAGTTGCTGGAAAAACACCTACCCTAACCCTAGAATCGGACTTAGGGTTTGGGGCTTACAAATAATGAAGTTATAATGTTTTATTTATAGGCAACTTTACTCTCGGCAAAGGGTGACAGCGTCAGCCCTAACAATTGACGGCGTCAGCCCGTCGTTTTCACCAAATCGAAGATTTTTTTCGTCCTCTTCGCATGGGCTTTTGAACCACCCAAATCCGAGTTCGTATGAAGATTTTATGGCCAAGACAGTAACAGCTACTCTGCGTGCAAGTTGTGATTGTCTTGTTTAACTTGTGATGGTTCCACTTTGGTTTCTTCTCGCGCAAGCCTTCTTTCTGACGTCGTCACTCTATATCAACTGACGCCGTCAGGTTGAATCCTGACGCCGTCACCTTCAAAAGTCTTCTGGGACGTCTCTTGTTAACTTAAGGCCAGACGGCCTACTTCCAAATACACCTGACGCCGTCAGGTGTAACTTCCTCAAAAGTTCTCTGGAGCGTCAGGTACAAACATAAACCCACCTCTTTTGTCTTCAAGTGATGGCGTCAGCATCCAAAGCCTGACGCCGTCAGGTGTAAAATCCTGACTTTCCTTGGTTTTCTTGTTCTCTTCATTCTTGAGCATAAAAACATCTAAAAAGCTCCAAAATGCTTCATATTCCAGAAATCACGTCCCAAGTACCTAAAATGAGAAAAGAAGCGATTTAAGGCAATATTTGATCAAATAAATACGATTTAGGGCTTAAATGACCCTTTAAAACGGGTACACTTTTCGTCTTATCAAATATCCCTACACTTGGGATTTGCTTGTCCTCAAGAAAATGAGCTTTTCCACCAATCAAAATACGAGTTAGGGGTCATTTAACACTAATATAAAAGTAATTACAACAAATGATCATTCCACCTTAGTCAAAACAAGCACGGAAATTATACACTAGCACCTCACAATAAGTGTTTGGATACTCTCATCTATCGGGTGTTGTAAATTTATATATCATAATTGGAAATTGAGAAATATCACTCATTACCTGTCATAGAAAATAGATTACCATAGGCTTGGGAAAGGATCACGCCTCCACCACTTTTGGCGTAAGCACCTAGGATAAACTATCAAAGAGGTCTTTACAAAGGGTTATAACGTTAGGTGTAGGGTATGGAAAACACGGTTTTGTTGGATAAAGGATAGTTTACTGG
>LBNU01001439.1:3627-14128 GCA_014162995.1 Artemisia annua
CTGATGAGTATATTGGAGTTGAAGAGGTTGTGGGTGGTGGCGAAGCGCTTAAGATTGGCGAGGATGAGTTGAATAGAGTGATATCGACACTTAAGGATGGAGGTGATGAATTTGATAGTCGTTTGGATGAAATAAATTTGAATTTAAGTAAGGAATTAGTGGACTCTCAATCTGCATATTCTTCGTATCACCTTGAGGGCAAGGTGATTTTTTAAGGAGTGGGGAGTGTTACTGCATGGGTAGCGAAAGGCGGAAGAATGGTGTTGTGTTATGTCCAAGGTAGTGGAAGGCGGAAGAGGTAAAAGGTGTTGGTTGCGGTAGCGGAAGGCAGGAGAACTACAAGAGTGGAAGATAGGATTAGGATATGGGATCCCGGAATCAAGAGAATTTTTCAAGACCACACCTTGAGGACAAGGTGATTTCGAAGGAGTGGGGAATGATACGCCTTTGGATAACTATCTTTTATTTAATCGTATTCGAGCCATATTAGTAAAGAGTCATGTGAGTCATTATCTAGGAAACTATCTTTTATTTTGTGAGTTTATCTTGTATCGACTTGTGATACAAGTTAGGGTTTATTCGGTATTTATATACCGCATCATTCATTAATGAATGGTATGATTTGTCTAATAAAAATATCTCTAATTTTCTTCTCTATTTTCTTAAGGAGCTCGCACACGCTAAAAGTGGTGCCTTATCCCGATACAATCCCTAACCGGGTCGAATCAAAGTGCCATTTTTCCCTTTCATCTAAGAGATCACATGTTTGTACGCAAATAACTTTATTAAACACAAATCCAATATAGAAAATTACAAATTTGTTGAGCAGACATACGAACCTATGAGCTTATCTTACTATAACATATTCATTGTAAACAAGAAAAAAAAATAAACATGCCTGAGGGGCGAGGGCCCGCTTGGTTTAAAGTGGGGAAAGGGAAAGGTAAAGTGAAATGGAATGCAAATGAATGAGTGAGGTGGGTAATTAATCCCTTACCCCCCCATCCCCAATTTATTCTATAATGGTTAATTACCCAATACGGGGTAATCAATCCCTTTGCACTCACTAACCAAGCACAAACTTATGAGTGAGGTGGGTTTTGAATACCTTACCCATTCCCCACCCCCTTAACCCCCACCAAGCACCCCCTTGAGTTTTTATATTAAAACTAAGAAATAAACATGAATAATTAACATATTCATTGTAAACACAAATCCATTAAAGTCAAAAAAGGTGCATGCTTTGTCATCCAAATATACATCTAATTTTGTTTATACGTGATTTGGCGCTGAATATGGAAAATAAGCTTTAAAAATTTTGAAAAAACAAAAATTATTCTACCTTAATTTTGTTTAGTTGGGTACTTTTCAGTTAACTATAGTCTACCATTCAAATGTACGAACAACATGAATAAAGTGATAAATGTAACAAGAAAGAAATTAGATCTACCTTTATGTTATAATTCCGAGACCACCTATTTCATCAAAGAAGACAAGATAATCGTCATGCTACATGCCACACACGCCTTTCATGGCCAAAATCCATGGCTGGTCCAAATACAAGCTTAATGATTTTTTGGTGCAACTCAAAACTAAAATTGATAAAAGAGTAGCAAGTGAGGTTAAGGTTATTGGGCAACAAGTGCAAAAGTAATGAGAGTAAATGAATGTATTGTGTTTGGTGTTTATAGTGTGGGTAGTTGATTATTGGCCAATGGGAGTGAAGGTCACGAATTAGGGTATTTGACCGTTGGATTAGATTTGATTTAGTTATGAAGGGTCTCCTAGAGTGCTCATGAAGAATTTTTCCTCTGAAGTGTTATAAAATTTTGTCAAAACTATCGATATTATTTTTTTAAAATGCACTTTATTTATCTAATTTTTCATGTGGCAAGCCTTTTATTAGTTTTGAAGAAATGTATATAATAGTCTTTTAGCCATGAGTTCACCACTAACTCAATATAAGAGATGAACAAGTCAACATACTATATTTTTTTTATAACTACCGATGCATGGTCACATGTATTTTTTTATAACAACAAGATGTTAGAGTTGTGGATAAATATTAATATGCGTATGACTAGAATCGAACTCGAGGCTACGGGATTGCACACTTTACGTATGAGACTCGATGTTTAAATAATTAATATAAAATGTTATATTTAATTATTTAATTCACAATAAACGACTAAAGAGCGTTAACGGAATTGACTAACGGTCGGTAAATGTCAACAGGATATGAAGGAAGGAAACAAGTCAAGAGAAGGATCTAGAAATCCTTTCTTGGGTTTGTTTTGGCCGAAACTATGGAGTCCCACATCGGAAACTATAGCAAACTTGATATCTACCATAAGGGTATAAATACATCCCCGTGTATCATCTTTTGGTACACTTGATTCAAGAGAAAGCCAAACTTCCTCTCTTCTTCCCTTGGTCAATGAATGAAACCCCTAGTAAGGGATTTATGAGTCGCCTTGAGAATTACCAAGGTGTTTGGTTAATCTATTGTGATCAAGAACTAGCATTCACATCGAATCGCTATAAGTACGTGTGTACAAGAACGTGGTATTAACTCACTATAATTAATATCTTGGATCGAATAACAAAACGGTAAAATTATTCATTGATCCTTATAAACCCTAATTAGGGTTCATATGTTTTTCAAGGTTTATTGAAGTTTGATTTTGTTTAGCTAGAATCAAAGGTACGTTCCTGTTTATGTTTATGTTAATCTTTTATATGTTATAATTGTTCCTACGCTTCCGCATTATGTGACTACTTGATTTGTTTAATATTATGATTGTCATGCTTTATTAGTTCTAACAGTAGTATCAGAGCCTACTATAACATGTAATTTTTTACATAAAACACATAAAAATTGTATCTTTAATTGTTTTAGATATACATGTTGATCTATTAGGGTTTGTTAAATTTTTTTTGAAACCCTAACCCTAATTTTTTTTGGGGGGGGGGGGTTCGATTTCACCTAAACCCTAATTAGGGTTTGTGGTTAAATTTTTTTTAATTAATTGGATTAGAAACCCTAGGTTTTTTTGGGTAAAAGGGTTAATTCACCCCGGTAAAATTCATTACTCCAAAAAAATGTTGAGGTACATAGGATGAGGGTGATATCCCTCACCTCAGTCCCCTAGGACACTTACAATTGGTACATAGAAACCCTAGCTTTGCAACATGATTATGTGATCGTATCTTTGTGACCTAATTGGTAATTGTTATGCATGAATCCATGACGAAACATGCATGTTAGTCATGGATTAATTATTTAAATTAATTGATTGATTAATTGTTAGTAATTGATGAACACATGTAATTATTTAGATAGATCTAAAATTGGGGAAAACCTCAATGTAATAAAATCAATTTATGTGCTATGTGGTATATAACTTAAGTATGGCCTTTACAATTGATTCGTCAATGTATGTATGTCTACTTCTTTAGAAGAGAGGGCCATAGTTAATTATATGCATATGAAAACCTAGAATTGATTTGATTAGGGTTTATCTAATCAAGAACGCATGTGGCTAATTGTTTCACTTTATAATAGTTATGTTATTAGTTGTTTATTTATTTGTTTGGTAAATTACTTGTTTATGTGATTATATTGTTTGACATGTTGTAAGCATAAAAGGGTAATTTTCAAAAGAAAATAAATTGGACTAATAATGGTGAAACATGATTATTAGAAACTTTACACTACGAAATCTTATGTGTCATACTTAGGGGTTGGCCTTACATGCCGTAATGCGTTAAATGCATCCTCGTGACGAGATTTGTATTGTAAATGTTTTTTAATATGTTATTAAGACTAAAGTCATAAACTCTCGCTTGATTGATGTTTTTGTACAATAGTGTGTGAAAGGCATACCAAAATTTACGTACAATATCATCATAAGGGTGATTTACCTCAATTTCACGCGCCACTTTTGTGGCAATTATCCGAATAACATGTAAGAGTAGGATAAGTGGACGATAATTGAGGTTCTTCTTTAATTGGTGAACCCAATACCTCAAGCAAAAGATTTTGACTTTATCTTGCGAATTGGTAATTAAAAGTGTTTTGAAAACTCTTGTCATAAAGATGCGTGCATGCATCTTTATACATGTTTTGATTTCCACATCAAACTAAATACCCTAATAAATTTAAGTTACATGCCATCTAACTATAAGGAACACTTGGAATTAATTATTTGGTATGCGTGAGACCTAGGCCAAAGATTAATGACAAGGTAAATTTCCTAGTGTGCGTGAGACCACACATGGAGAATTTGCAGTTTCTAAGTTAGACGACTTAACTAAGTTGTGCGTGAGACCTAGAACTTAAGGCATGAGATGGGATGAAACATGCTTACATTGCAAATTGATGAATCAATTTGATGTAATTCCCATAATGATCTAGGAATTGGAAAAATTGTTTGCCAATTATTGTTCGACAGATTACCATCTTTTATACTTTCATTACTAGCAGATCAACTGACGTAGTGAAATTTATGAAAAGTTGGATCCTAGGTTTTCAAGAAAATTATTTGGTTATATGAATATTTCCATGGGTATTATATTTTCTTGAAAATATGAATTATCGAAAATACTAAAATTGAATTTTGTAAATTCTTTTAAATGTATTAATGCAANAAACTGATAAGAGGGATAAGAAGAATATTTTTGGGATTTTTGGAAAACATTTTGTACAAACAAAATAAGAAGGAAAATCTTTTTGTTGTTTTTATTTTTTTACTTTTTTTTTTCTTTTTATTAACCGTTACGTCAATTGAAACCGTTTTGCTTTATGGGCTAATCGGGTAACAACTGATTTCACGATTATCTTTGAGCGTTCGAATTTATTTGGTCAACACTCCGCCTTCCACGGAAGAGTGAGGATGTTTAGAATTTTATTTATTTTGGTATTTTTGTTGAATACTGTGACAAGTATTCTTTTTTTTGATTTTTATCTTAATATAGTATATTCAAAAGAAAAAGAAATTTTTGTGTTTTTTTTTATGGTTTTTACGAAATTAAATACGATATAGGTATATATATATATATACAAAAATGGTTAGATATACAAGCAGATGTGGATTCAACAATCACGATACTTCAAAACGTTTGGAATACGCACACCTACCTCCCGGCAGCGGCGCCAAAATTTTGATTGGGCCCAGAAACGGTCAAGCTAAAGTCAACAAAAGTATTGGTCAACTCCAAGTCAACCTATCTAAGGGCACAAATGGCAAGGATCAAGGAGTATAGGAATATTCCCGGGTCGTATGTCCCGACGAGGAAGTGAATTGTAACGAAAAACTGGAATTTGTGATCGAGGATTTGAAACGGAAAGGTTTATGAAGTGAGAGATGATTTTTCTACGAGATAATTTAAGTTAAAACAAGTTTAACGAGCTAAGTTAAACAAAAACGTGAAAGCAAAATTAGATCTAAAAAGTTATTTAAAATAAATAAAATGCACGTTTACGTTGAAAATAACGTAATAGCGCAAAATATAAACGTGAAATTTTAAGAAATAAAAGCCCACGGGTTTGGAAAATAAACATTTTTACGAACCTAATGATAAAGAAATTTTAGAAAAAAGAAAAATTTTTTTTAATAAAAATTCTAATTAATAATAAATTAAAACTATTTTACACCTACTTAATTTTAATAAATAACTAAATATTTAATAAATCTAAGATTTTTATAAACAATACTAAAACTAAAATACTAACCTAAGAAAACAATATAAAAAGAAGGGGGCACAGTACAAAATAAGGCAGAATAATAAGCAAAGAAAGCTGATAAGGTTTAAATAAGAAAACAGCAATTAGATACGTATAAATACTAACTAATTGTAACCTAACAAAAAAGAACTGGGTAGAGCAGAATGGTGGGAGTGTTTGTTGGTTCTGTGTGTGTGAAGAGGGACCCAGGTGTTCGAACTGGTCTCAACAAGTCATTTTTATTTTTAAATTTTTTTTTTTAATTTTATTTTAACAAAATTAGCAAAAACTAAAATGAAGGCAACTTTTATAACTGGAGCTATTTATGAAAATCAATAAATAAGCAGGCTAACAGGGAAAATAGAAGGCAGTTTGCATATAGGTCCTTTAAAAGGTAAAATGCAAAATCTAAAAGCCACTAACAAGCTTCTACAAGCTACACTAGGGGGGAACTGAAGTTAAGGCATCTAAGGGAGGTCCTAATGAGCTAAAAGGAACAGGAATTAAGCAATAGAAACTAACTAAAAGCACTAAACAACAATTCCTAGATAAGGGGCTGCACTAAAAATGGTGACTGGGGCTACTTTGGGGCCTGAAAAAGCTGGTAAAAAAAATCATAAAAATCAAATAAAAATACAAGATTGTTAACAAGCTGGTAGACTAATTGTAAACCAAATTTCAGGTCCTAACTCCTAAAAATGAATGAATGAAAAATCGTGGGGTGAAGGGGTTTGAGGCTGTTTTTTTGACAGCAAAATAGTGCAAAAATGGGTCAAATTTTTGGGATTTGACTCATAAAGTCAAGGGACCAGATGTTTAATAGTACTAATAACCTATTTGTGACTAAGTGGATGCAAAAACAACAACTAAAAACACTTAACTCAGATTCCACCTTAGTAAATGAAAAAAAACAGTTTTAACATAAATTTTTTTTGACAACAAGAGTAAATACTTAGAAACTTTGTGGAAATGCAAAAACTTAATTCAAAACAACTAATAATGAATAGCTAAAACTGTTTGAAACTTGAAAAGAGGTAAAACTAATTTTTATACTTAGAATAAAGCTTGTGCCAAACACTACTTAAAGGGGTGGCTGTTTGAAATTACTTATCTAAGAATTGATTCTACAATACTGGAACTTGTATTGAACTGATATATAAAGTAATATTAAGGAGAAATAAGCAGTTTTTTGAAAAGCTAATGTGACAGTAAAAAAAAACTTAAACTTTCATTGAATTAAAGAAGAGAATACAAAAGACTTTTAACAAAACTAACTACTAACTTTTTAAAACTAAAACCTACTGCCACAATTGGCTATATCATAATCTATTTATACTACAAATTTAGGGTTTCACTTGGCTCCTTTTTGTCTTTTCTGCCTTGTGCTTTTTCTTGTCAGTGAAAAACAGCCTCCATACATCCCTTGTGCTATTGTGAGTTGATCCCAGCCCTTCAATTAAAGTATAAGTGATCCTAGCCTTCGATGTGTTTTTGGCGGGGAAATGGAGTTTATAGCCAAATGGGTTGGGGTAGGTTTGGCAGGTGAGTATTAAATGGTGGGTGTACTTAAGGGGAACAAGAAAGGTGTAAAAGGGATGGTAGGGGAGAAGGTTGAAGAGGCTATGGTGTAAGGTGTTGCAGGCTATGGAGTCACGTGGGAGGAGGGAAAGAGGGAGGAGGTTGACTGGTTTTGTATAAACGGGGTGTTTTGGGCTTTGTGGGATTGGGCCAGGGTAAGGTTAAGTGGGTTGGGAGATATAAGGGTGTTAATGGGTTTGGTTTACTTGTAGTGGTTTAAGGTTTATGGCCCAAGGATCAAAGTTGTATTTTCTGATTTTTCAAGGACTAAATCTGTAAATCTGCCAAACTATCACCAAGGATCAAATTTGCCAAGTTATGAATTCCCAAGGTTCATTTTTTCGTTTTTCTCGAATTTAAAATTCCCGAGGATCATTTTTGACATTTTCTGAAAGTTCAGGGACTGGTTTTGACAATTTTGCAATTTTGCTTAGTTTTTCATTTGTTTTCAATCTTTTGCACCTGGAACGCTTAAAAACATATTCCAATGATATTTTTAACATTATTTGGCCGTTTTTAGGTGTTTTTGGTTGTTTTGGTTCGGAAAATGGAAGAAAAGATATGTGTAAAAAGGCACATATCAACTACATACAATTGTTGGAATGGTAGATCTATTCAGGAAGAAATTGCATGCCTAATTTTTTCAAGTTAATAGTTTGGGATGTGATGAATCACATTTATATAGTAGAATACATTCTTTTAGAACCTAAATAATTGTTGCGAACGGGTTTCCTCAAAGATGTAGGAAATTGAATAGCACACTTTTTCCTTTCACTGATAATGAAACATTTACAATGTTGTCAAATTCAGTGGGAGTATTGTGTTCTTATTACTGAATAAGGAATTATTGTAATGATCTCTAATTCAGCGGGAGTTACAAGACTTATTGTCATGATTGTAACTCAGATTATCTTTTGAATGTCTCAAGATAATTACTTTCCAAATATACATTAATATTTTCAAGGATAGTCATGTGCGTTTCTTTGATTGATTGAGTAGCTCTATATCTACTAGTTATGATGACACAATCACATTGTTCATATTAACAAACGCAAGCGTGTTGTTTATATGGTATATGGTGTTGCTCCATGCACAAGTGGGAGAAATCTTTATTGTGTGCAAGGTACAACACATAAGAATATGATTTAAAGGATTCTCTTAACTGCAAAGTAAGAGACTCACATTCTAATACACATCTAATTCTAAGAAACACTTGGTGTTGAAATTTAGCTTAAGTGAAACCTTGACTAAATTACAACAACAAGGTGAATTCCATGAATGCGTGAGACCATATATGGATAATTTACTGTTTCTAAATTAGACACCTATTAGAACATGTGTCAATATGATGTCTAGACAACTTCAACTATAATATTTATGTATTATTAGAATGACATAAATAAACGAAGTAAAGAAATTAACTTGAAATTACTATTGAAACCAAATGGTGGTGTTCAAGAACACTTTAGTTATATATGTTTATATATTCTTATAAACATGAAGTCTTGCAAGTATTACAAGACTTATAATAAAGTAAGACGTTAACTTGTTATGGTTTTTAATTTTACAAGAAGTCATTGAGTTGATCAATGATTAATAACGTATAGTGGGATTATAACACGTTTATGTTTTGATAAGACATGAAAAGTACTTGTGTTATAAAGCATGCAATTGGTTTGGAAATACTATTATACCATTAAGTTGATTTAGTTGGTAAATAGGTATACCAAAAAGAATATGGTTATCTTACATATATTGTTAGATTGTCTTACAATATTAATTCTAATGAAATACCACTAACTTATGGTATGTTCAGTTAGGAAAATCAAACTCTTGTTAGATTTTTTGATTGAAGATAACTATGACTTCTTTTCTTCCAAAAGTTATCAAGGTTAGAAAATTGAGTATGAATTTAATATACTCAATTAGACTCCTAGAAGATTAATAAGACGTTATTGAATTATGAAATGTGATGAATCACATTAAGTCTTGAATTAGAGTTCTGAATTTTTTAAGCTACTTATGTGTAGGTTATTAACAAAAGAATGTCAGGAACTGTCAATGTGTATTTGTAATATCCCAAAAAGAGAATATTGTATTGTCGCTTTAATTGCTAAGTATTTATAGATAGTCTATATATTACTAAAGGCAAGTGGGAGGTTTTATCTTAAAAGGATAAAATTACAAGATACATAATCTTCTAAAACACACTAGAGAAAATCATGACGAGGCTAAACATGTAAATGATAAACCTCAAGATGATGGAATTCTCATTCATAGATCCACTTAGATATCTTAGATATTTGGTTCATAAGCTGAGGATTATATGATGAAGTATTACCAAATATCGAATTGGGTAAATTACTTATACTATGAATGTTATAGATGCTGTTCATAAAGATATTCAAATTTTAAAAATTTGGTTTATCTTAATTCTTAATAGTTATAGAATGAAGATGAGTTTATTCAAAGATAATGTAACCCTAGTGGTTTAAATCTTTGTGTAGAAATCATATGGACAAAAATTGTGCACATATCTTAATGGATATCTTATGACAAGATTATTAATCATATTTAAGCAATTAACTGTGATTGAGTAATCTTTCCTAAGCACATTAAAGATACAAAGATGGTAATTGTCATATTTATTTCTAAAAATATGAAATTTGATATTGAATATCAAAACTCTTTCTTGAATGATTACTTGAGCGAGGACGGTAAGTAATCAAAAAGAGATTATAAATTCAAATAAATCTTTGGAAGTGTACAAAGTGCAATAATCCATGAATGGATAAATACATGCATCTAGGAGATTACTCTTATGTTAAATTATTAAATCTATGTTTTGATTCATAATTGAAATAAGATAATTTCTAAGTATTCCTAAAAGCTAGTGGGAGTATTATGTTTGATTTACTAAATCATATATGTTGTAGAACATATAAGAAGTAATATTCCATAAAAGTAAATGTTAAGTCTTAGTTTGGAATGAAAACTTTACTTAGAAGATTTAGAAAACAAAACATACAACCTTGAAAAAAAAGTTTATTGTTTGCTAAACTTGTGCGGTAAATAAATCTAATAGAATATGATATATCATTTTTTGAAAGACTAAATGGATATATATATATATATATATATATATATATATATATATATATATATATATATATATATATATATATATATATATATATA
>LBNU01001439.1:19956-62118 GCA_014162995.1 Artemisia annua
GATCTTGAATTTAAGAATGACATGGATAACGTTTTGGGTGTCATCCCAAAGCCGGCCTGGGTCCATCTCACGTGCATTACTGCCTTCTTAGTTACCTGGATACACATGCTAAAAGTGTCAAACGGGGTGAGTGATTGCTAGCGTTTAATTTAAATATTTGAACAAACGCAAGTAGTAATAAATCGAATAGATCGTTACACTATATTGCACTAAGCCTCATGAACACGCAAACCTTAAACATCGGAAGTAGTCATAATAATAATAATCCACATCAAAATGTGAAGTGGTTAAAATGCCCTCGTCGTAGGAGGTTTGCCATATTCCTAGTTAATTGAAAGTGGTGCATGTTGGCTACATCCGGCTGAGTACCAGATAGCTAGTCAATCGGTAGCAAATGGGGACGTCAACCCCAAATAGATCTATTCACTAAATTCGCGTTCACTCGCAAGTGACTAATGGTTCATGATATGAGGGTCTTTTGGCAAGGGTGGTAACTTAGGCAATATCAATCAGGATAGCATACAGAAAAATACTTGTGTTCAGTTTAGTAGCATGTATCTCCCCACGGGATTTAAAAACATAGTAAAAAGTGGGACTATGAACTCACCTCAGTAGTAGTAGTCTCAAATGCAATCGAGTCAAATAGTAGGTGATAACTCCAACGCGTGACCTAGATTAGTGTGGCATAATTTAGTTCACAGTTTAAGTTTAAGACTCAACGAAGTTTAAATAAGTTTAAAAAAGTTTTAAAGTATTTGCGTCGTTGTTGCTTGTGTGGCAGCATTTAAGTTTGAAAATAGTTTTCTTAGTGTGCGAGAGTATTGGCTCATGAAAGTGTGTAAGTATTAAGGTACCAAATAGCAAGAGTATCGAGAACGAATAGGATTTTGGTTTGACGATAACTGGGAGTCGGAGTACGGAGGGTAATTATAATGAGTATTAGGCGTTGACGGAGAATGATAACATTGATGTTGGAAGTATATATACTTATTTTTACCAAATGTGTTTATATCTAAAATGTTTGTTACAATTATAAATGAGAATGTGTACTTAAGTTTTAACATATGTTAGTGACTTTAAGAAGGTAAAAAAAAATACTAAATGTCCGTTTACCAGTTTTGTTAAAAGCATGATAGTTGGGTGTGACTCAAATACACGTTTGGATAATAAGTCATTGTTTGTAAAATTTAGGCAGATCTCTATAAGCCGAAATAGGTCAATTAATTTAAATAATAGCCATATTAATAGCAAGTTCAAAACTTAAGATTTAGTTTAGTCTAATTTTATATGTTTTAAGTGTATACATATATGTAGTTGTGGTTATGAATAAGTTTTTACAAGTTTAAATGTGTCACCTTAAGCTTAAATGGGTTAAAATGGGCAATCTTAACTAATAGCAATTTTTAAAGAAATTAAACTTTTATTTCTAGTTTTTAATGTATGTCATAACTTATAGTTTTAGGTGTTGAGTATAAATACGTTTTAGAAGTTCGTTTATAAAACAAGTCGCGTAGCTCGAGATCGAATGCATTGGAGTAAGTCAGAAATCAAGTCGAGAATCAATAAGCAAACCAAACACCCTCGTTGGGCCTGGTTTGGGCTCTCGGCCCAAGACATCACTCGTCACAACAGACATGAAACCGGACCAAACCAATATTCAACAAGCCGAAATAATACCAAGTAAAAAAAATCGGATTTACGAAATAAACACTCGGTCTCGGGATTACAAAATTGTACAATATATAGTTAAAAGAAAAAGATGCTTTGTCACTTACATATATTGCTCGTAATACACTTATGGCCATTCATTTTGACCATATCCAAGACCAAATTTCAACGTGTAATCAACTCAAAACGTGCACTTATCTATATTTTTCAACTAGAACATTGAAAGTGAATGTCAAATGAGGAAGAAAGAAATGAATTATCCCAACTGTAAAACAGATGCACCCCATACCATTGGATCAAGTGAGCAAACCAAATGCTCCTTGTTTCATAAATGAAATTGACCGATTATGTTTATAGTTGTTTTGAAATTTTCTTTGACAAATCAGTGAGCAAAAACAAGTTACACTAGAGCAAGCGAAAAATGAAGACACGTTCTACATGGTACGGGATGCTAACTCAACACCCCTTGGTGTTGAGTTTAAACTGGTACAACAAACACACCCTTTATGGGGTCCTGGTGGAATTCGAACCAAGGCAGCCCTACGTGGGTTACTCTTGATCCAGGGGTGACCCACACAGTTCACTTAAACGCAACAAAACCAAAACCTTTGTCTAGGCCGTTAAGTACACGAAGATCATGGTCATCTCGTTAGTCCAAACGAAACACAAACAATACACACGCACCCTATGTGGGTCATTGTCGAACTAAGAACAAAACCAAACGCAACCAAAGTTTTTAACGAAATTGAATCTAACAAAACATATCCATATGTGTAGCGAAAAAGCAAGGTCGAAATAAATATTTCAAGCTACGAGCCATAACAGATTTAGGTGTCGACTTGTATAAAATTGCTACCACACGAAGGCTTTTAACAAACGGCTAAACGAGTGACATATCAAACAGATTTTTTTTTGATTTAACAAACTTATCAGCTATCATAAATCCCTTGTTTCAAATGGGTTATTCAGAATCAAGGCTTATCAAAACTACTTTCACAAACATAGTCACAGGTTCGATCTATTAACAAAACTATTATTACAGATTCGATTGTTAACGTTTTATTAACATCAAACAAAACTAAACCATACACATGAGTGATTAAAGATTCGAATGAAACCAAAACAAGACAGACTAGAACGCTTACAACAAGTAGAACTGATTACAAGAAGCTCGAATAAAGATCAGAACCCGAATCCTTCTTCAAGCAAACCACACTCCCTCGACTCAGAATGTAGCCTCTTTGAAACTAACTATGAATTTGTTTGTGAAGGTTTGAGAGTGTGTGGACTTGCTTGTGGATCTGATGGGTTAATATAGTAATAGCACAAGAAAGGTTTGCCCCTCCTCAACTAGTTGATCAGTCCACCTTGTAGCCCAAAAGGGTATCGCTTCATCAGCATCTAGTCACCTCTTGTGCTTAAGTGTTGACTTCAAGGTCTTGACAAAAAAAAAAAAAAGAGGAATCCCAACTGATGCGCTGAATAGAGCCTTTTTGTCATTGATTTGAGTCAGGCCTGGGTTTACCAGGTGGTGGGGATGGCGATGACGTTAGGGTTGCAGAGGAGCGGCTTGGAAGAGGGGGTGAAAAGATGAAACGTGAAAATGGGGTAGTGAAGTGCACGAGGATAAAAGAGGCATACATATATTACATGTTTTCATTTTATCACTTTTCTTATTTTGTGTTCTTAATTTTTATTTGCAACATATGTTGGTTTGTGTATTTATTTGTGTAAATAAAAAGTGAGGGTTAAATAAAATGTGAGGCGTGAGAATGCTTTTGAATTCAAAATGCTCCGGGTGAATCAAACGAGCCTCAGGTTTAGATGAGTCCCGATGTTTAATTATTAATCCTATGCCATACTATCGCGGTGTCGGTACGCGTGTGTTTTTAGTAAAATAGGTCGTGAATTCTGCCATATTGTTTGTTTGGAAATACCAATCATTGCTTTATAGTTTAAATAAAAGCAAAACTTTAAGCGTGAAAATGATTGAAAATATTGGATATAAAATTCATAATAAACTTTCCGGGTTTACAGGAAAATAATAATAACTTGGAAAAATTACGGGTTCTTACATAGTATTTTATTTTGGAGAGTCACCCATTACATGGAGCCCTCAGAAACAACCGACAGTGGCACTATCATCATGTGAATCAGAATTTATGGCGGCTACAGCAGCAGCATGTCAAGCATTATGGTTGAAAAGATTACTCAGTGAATTAACTGGAAGTGAAGAACAAAAGATAACGTTGAAGATAGATAACGTCTCAGCAATAGCATTAGTGAAGAACCCAGTATTTCATGGAAGAAGTAAACACATCGACATTCGATATCATTTCATTCGAGAATGCGTAGAGAATGGACACATCAACATAGAACATGTCAGAGGAGAACTACAAAGAGCAGATATACTAACGAAGGCTCTACCAAGATTGAAGTTCATGACAATGCGACAAATGCTCGGAGTTCAAGATTTAACAAGAAGCAACGATGAAGATTAAGGAGGAGAATGTGACCCGANTGGCGATGACGTTAGGGTTGCAGAGGAGCGGCTTGGAAGAGGGGGTGAAAAGATGAAACGTGAAAATGGGGTAGTGAAGTGCACGAGGATAAAAGAGGCATACATATATTACATGTTTTCATTTTATCACTTTTCTTATTTTGTGTTCTTAATTTTTATTTGCAACATATGTTGGTTTGTGTATTTATTTGTGTAAATAAAAAGTGAGGGTTAAATAAAATGTGAGGCGTGAGAATGCTTTTGAATTCAAAATGCTCCGGGTGAATCAAACGAGCCTCAGGTTTAGATGAGTCCCGATGTTTAATTATTAATCCTATGCCATACTATCGCGGTGTCGGTACGCGTGTGTTTTTAGTAAAATAGGTCGTGAATTCTGCCATATTGTTTGTTTGGAAATACCAATCATTGCTTTATAGTTTAAATAAAAGCAAAACTTTAAGCGTGAAAATGATTGAAAATATTGGATATAAAATTCATAATAAACTTTCCGGGTTTACAGGAAAATAATAATAACTTGGAAAAATTACGGGTTCTTACAGTACCTACCCCTTAAACTGAATTCCGTCCCGGAATTCTTAGTTTGTGGTAGTTGTCGGAGTTGTCTCGGTGGAAAGATGTGGATATTTGGCACGAATTCGGTCTTCACGCTCCCATGTGTACTCTGGTTCACTATTAGAGTTCCATCGAACCTTGACGATGGGAAAGCGGCTTTGTTTTAGTTGTTTCACATCAAGGAAGAATGTCTCAACAACCCTACTCGGCTAGTCAGAGTGGTGATCTATGAATCAAGGGATCTAAGGGCAGAGTTGGATGCCAATGATTTGGAACGTTTGGAAGTTATCATCGGATAATGCTCGCGATCCTAAGTGCTCGACTCCTTAAGGCAAAACCATGACGTAGATTGGCTCGAAATCGTGATATTAATTGTCAAGTGGGTACTATGTCTAGGGATGTTTGTCTCGTTACAGGTGGAAGCTAAAGATCTTACGATCAGATGCGACCTCTTATTGTCCCAATGTAAAAGTGATGTTATGTCTCAAAATGATAAAGTTATCTAAAATTCCGAAAGAGTAGGCTGTCTCTTGAGTAATTGATTACTTAATTTAACGTGTTTCTGCGAGTGTGAGAATCTTAACTTACAGGATTAGTGAGAAGGTTGTACTTCGAAGGAATGGTGTCAAGGTATGGCCTATCACCATTGTTAATATTAAGCAAGTCAGGTGGTATATAGGTGTAGCGGTTGTTTTCAGGGTTTGTTCCTAGGATTTGTCCTGGAATTGTGTGTTTTCTAGCATAGAGGTAAAAAAAATAATAATAAAAAAAAATTGTTTAAAATTTTATTTGGGTAAGCGTTTACACGAATTTGACCAAATTAATAATTTTAGGGATATAAATTTCTTTGTTCGAGGTTAATAGTCTGGTAAAATAATGCGATCCTAAAAATTTTAAAGTTTAGTATGACAAATTTTGGATATGGTTTTGAATATGGTGTATTTAAAATGATTTTACAAAAGTCAATATTTAGTCGTTTCTTAACGTAGGAAAGTGTGGTAAGGTTTGTCAAAAAAAAAAATAATAACCCATTAAAATAAGTATTTTAGAAAAATATCACTACGAGTTTTAGAAAAAGTTCCTTAAGAGTGAAAACATCAAGGAAGCATGTATAGTTGGGTACATGTAAATTTTTAAAGGTTTAAGGGCATAGCATAGTTTCTAGTGCTTGGTAGTGTTTGGTGGCTAAATGTCGGGTGAAGTATATGGATATGGTATTTAATTCACTTTGGTAGTACTTGAAGGTATCATGACTTACATGGTTATGCAAGTGGTCTGTAATGAATGAATCAATTGGATATTATGTCAAGAGGTGTTTTCCTTGGTTGCAAGTGGAAGTTGCATATCAACGGTCGTTCGGTATGTTGGGACTTCTTGGCTCTTATTGTGGGAGTGAGGTCATGTCGAAACAGGTTTTTGAGGCCGAATAATCTAGAACTCCTAAAGGATACTATTTCGTAAGGGAGATTGTATATTGATATTACTATCCAAGGTATCTATTACTTACGAGGGAAATCTAATCATATGGTGCGGAGAGGGTGAATCGTACATTGACATAACAGTGTCAAGTCATGGTATCTTGTCATTCCTAGTTGCAGACAGAGATGTTTGATTTACCCCTAAGGTTTGGGTTAGTGAACAATGGTGTTTTGGATTATTCTTACGCCACCGTCAGGCTAACATCCTCAAAGAATTAGCGAAAGGTTTAGCAATTGTTCCAAAAATATATAGT
The DNA here is from genome assembly GCA_014162995.1 of Artemisia annua. Taxonomy (NCBI): domain Eukaryota; kingdom Viridiplantae; phylum Streptophyta; class Magnoliopsida; order Asterales; family Asteraceae; genus Artemisia; species Artemisia annua. The sequence continues at coordinate 26,430 of LBNU01001439.1, forward strand.
GGCACAGATCACTCCGTAAGGTCTTAAGACTTTCGTTAGGTTATAGATGAGCCTATTATATGATCCTAGTCCTTGTCAAAAGTTATATTGGTCCCTTCCTTCTTGACCTTCATCGAGGGGTCTTGTTTGTATTGTTAAGATCTTATTACCATAGGGTATGCGGACGAGCTTCTCCTCATAGATGATTTATGGTATTTCAGCCACCAGACCATAAAAAAAAGTCTAAGTCTCAAGTTCTGTGGACACTAGGTTGATGTCTTATGGGAATCTAGTAGGTTTAGGGTGCAACCTCGAAAGGTGACGTTGGTTCTTATTAGCAGTCCGATGGATAGTTCAGGGGCACACTTAATACTTATCGTGGATGGTAAAGTCTTGAAGGATGGTGTTGATTGCTACTAGCAATCAATTGGTTGTTTAGTAGTTACTTTGTTTCCAGTGCTTGGTGGTGTTTGGTGGCTAAATGTCGGGTGAAGTATATAGATATGGTACTTAATTCACTTCAGTAGTACTAGAAGGTATCATGACTTATAAGGTTATGCTAGTGGTCTGTAATGAATGAATCAATTGGATATTATATCAGGAGGTGTTTTCCTTGGTTGCAAGTGGGAGTTGTGTATCAAACGTCGTTCGGTATGTTGAGACTTCTTGGCATCTTATTGTGGGAGTGAGGTCATGTCAAAACGGATTTTTGAGGCCGAATAACCTAGAACTTCTAGAGAATACTATGTCGTAAGGGTGGTTGTATATTGATATTACTATCCAAGGTATCCATTACTTACGAGGGAAATCTAATCATATGGTGCGGAGAGGGTGAATCGTACATTGATAAAACAATGTCAAGTCATGGTATCTTGTCATTCCTAGTTGCAGACAGAGATGTTTGATTTACCTCTAAGGTTTGGTTTAGTGAACAACGGTGTTTTGGATTACTCTTACGCCACCGTCAGGCTAACATCCGCAAAGAATTAGTGAAAGGTTTAGCAATTGTTCCAAAAATATATAGTNTAATCATATGGTGCGGAGAGGGTGAATCGTACATTGATAAAACAATGTCAAGTCATGGTATCTTGTCATTCCTAGTTGCAGACAGAGATGTTTGATTTACCTCTAAGGTTTGGTTTAGTGAACAACGGTGTTTTGGATTACTCTTACGCCACCGTCAGGCTAACATCCGCAAAGAATTAGTGAAAGGTTTAGCAATTGTTCCAAAAATATATAGTGGCACAGATTACTCCGTAAGGTCTTAAGACTTTCGTTAGGTTATAGGTCAGCCTATTATATGTTCCTAGTCCTTGTCAAAAGTTCTATTGGTCCCTTCCTTCTTGACCTTCATCGTGGGGTCCTCTTTGTATTGTTAGGAATCTTATTACCATAAGGTACGCGGACGAGTTTCTCATCATAGATGATTGTGGTATTTCAGCAACCAGACCATTACAAGAATGTCTAAGCCTCAAGTTCTGTGGACACTAAGTCGGTGTCTTATAGGTATCTAGTAGGTTTAGGGTGCAATCTCGAAAGATGATTTCGGGTCCTATTAGCAGTCAGATGGATAGTTCAGGGGCACACTTAATACTTATCATGGATGGTAAAGTCTTGAAGGATGGTGTTGATCGCTACTAGCAATTATTTGGTTTTCCAGTAGTTACTTTGTGTTTAAAATAGAANTAAGTCGGTGTCTTATAGGTATCTAGTAGGTTTAGGGTGCAATCTCGAAAGATGATTTCGGGTCCTATTAGCAGTCAGATGGATAGTTCAGGGGCACACTTAATACTTATCATGGATGGTAAAGTCTTGAAGGATGGTGTTGATCGCTACTAGCAATTATTTGGTTTTCCAGTAGTTACTTTGTGTTTAAAATAGAAGTTACAGTTTCTATTGAGGGACTGAATGTGATCGCCATCACGATTGACATCGATTAAAGTGAAGGTATTTCTTAGTGACTCTTGGGGTTTCAGGTTATTTGGTAGTTATCGAATTTGGAGGTTGTCTGTCAGGCGGTAGGATTTTTCAAAGTCGGGGGATGTAAAGTAAAGTGAGATGTCATATAGTTAAGCTTCAATGAATTCTCATGGTCATGATCGTCCATTGATTATGGTTACGTTCGTTGGTAGGTGGGCTCTATGATGGCTGATGATGTAGTTTGACCTCTCAAATTTAGAATGTGATACGAGACAAGGCTGAATTTATGTGATGAGATGGTATCGAGGTCTATTTGGTTATTACGGATGCCCATGACTTGAACTATTTTTGTGCATGTTTGTGTTTTCTCGAAAACAGAAATATAAAATTTAACTTTTTGGCAAAAAGTTTGGGCAACTACTCCTAGCGTAGCATGGTCCTACCTGAATTATACATAGGTGATCAAGCTTTGTATAATTAAGGTTCAATGATGCAGCGTTGGGTTTAGTTTAAAAGAAAATATCAGTTGTTCATGAAGTGGTAGCTTAAAATACTTTTCAAAAAGGGAATTAGTTCATAAGATGAATACATAATAGCTTATAAAACGATGTGTAGGATAGTTTATAAAGTAATAGGGAATTAATTTATTAATTGCAAGATAGTAGCAAGGTTGTGGTTTGGTTTGTGATATAGTAGCAGGGCAGCTCGCGAGATGACAGTAAAATGGTTGGTAAAGAAACTGTTAAATACNAAAATACTTTTCAAAAAGGGAATTAGTTCATAAGATGAATACATAATAGCTTATAAAACGATGTGTAGGATAGTTTATAAAGTAATAGGGAATTAATTTATTAATTGCAAGATAGTAGCAAGGTTGTGGTTTGGTTTGTGATATAGTAGCAGGGCAGCTCGCGAGATGACAGTAAAATGGTTGGTAAAGAAACTGTTAAATACTTTATAGAGTGATAAATACGCAATTTATTGTTAGACCAGACAGTGGCTAAAGTAGCTCACAGGGGAGCGAAATAGTTTATAAAATGATAGTGAAAATCTTAGGATAATCGTAACTAAAAAAAAATCTTCCGATGAAGTCGTTTGTTGGTTTATGAAATAGTACTAAAGTAGTGAAACATATGACAAAATAGTTTGAAAAATAATTTGCGAAACAGTTTGTAGAACAACATGGAAGATAATTTATTATTCATAAGACAGTGGTACGGTCGAAATGTTTGATTTTATGGTAGTAAAACAGTTCGTAGAATGACGGAAAATTGGTTTGTAATGCATTTGCGATATAGTTTGTAGAGCTAGCAATGCAATTTGTTGTCTTATAAGTCAGTGGTTAATGTGGTGCTCAAAGGAGCAAAATAATTTATAAATCAATAGTAAAACTTGTAGAGCATTTGCAACATGGATTACAGGGTGTTAGTAAAAACGTTTGTTGGTTTATAAAATAGTAGTAAGGTAGTAAATTTGGTTTCATTACATTGATGTAAAATAGTCTGTGGATGGATTTGTAAAATCGGTTGTACGTTGATAGCGACATTGTTTATTATTTTCGTAAGAGAGATGGTAATGAAAAACAGTGTATAAAATTTTAGCGAAATAGTAAATGGTTTTACAAGATTATAGCAAGACTGTCTGTAAGGTGTTCACAAAATGGTTTATATGAGTCTAAACAAAACAATTTATAAGTTGATAGTAGTCTGGTTATTATTTTATGAGGTTTCAGTAAGGTAATTCTTAAGAGCATATTAAATTTGTTTGTAACATAGTGAAAGATGGTATAGTATTAATTCGTAAAATGGTAAAATAATAGTTTGTATGATAAGTAGTAAAATATGGAGTGCAATGGGCGATGGTTGACACATTTAGTTGATAAGAGGTTACAGATAGTCAGGAGCAATTAAGCTTACAACTCGAGATAAACGTACACCAATTCTATGGAATACTACAGGTTCGTATGAAAGTACTTATTAGAAGGAAAGGAAAGCGAGACATAGTAAGGATGTTCCTATTAGTAGACGTATGTAATAAAATGAGATTAGCTCAACCATGATAAGATCGGAATAAATGACAACCATAATATAGTCATGACATGAATAGATACGATCATCGCACATATGAATACGTGACGGAAAATCTCGGCTCTTAGAGGCCAATATCGATACATAGCATAATCAAACCACATGTCCAAATGATAACTTGTCCCAATTTGTTATACAACAAAAAGATACTACAAGTGTCATTAATCTGGTCACACATCCCGTGGCTAGGATAGAAGCTACTAATGATAATAGTGTAGTCTAAGAACTGCCTGGTGCTCTTCTAGGTGGGTCCTTAGTGGTGGCATGATGTGGTGGTCGTGGCACTATCCCTAATGTGTCATCCAAGTCTTCATAGGTAGGCATGCCAGGAGTCCATAATAGTGGTGGCGGTATGAGTGGGCGCACTAGGTGGCTCCTGGTGTGTACCATCCTGGGTCCAATGGGGTAGAATCGGAAAATGCAATGGGGTGGGATACTTCTCCCAGGTCTGATAAGCATGGCGGGTTTAATAGGTGGTGTGAGCAATGTAGGTATAGTAGTGTGTTGTAAAGGGGCAACTTCACCTTCCTCGAAGGGCTCGGTTTCCTCGAATGCCACTGCCGGTGCAGTGAGGGCAGGAATCACTGGTGGTATTAGTACGACAGTCGAAGACAAGGCGTCCGTAATGTCCGAATCTGATGATAAGGTAATGGGGTGCGAAGCCGAAGACATGGTACTGTAATAACCCAGTAATAGTAATTATAAGTCATTTATATATATGGTTTAAATAGTTATAATGTCTAATAGTTATGCATCATCTGCTAAGCAAATCTCAATGCATGGTGTTCGATAAAATGTTGGCGCGGAGGGCGTAGGGTAGTAAGGTGTAAATAGTTCGTTTTGAAAATGTGGTTATAGTCCATCAAATTCTAAGTATAAACATATGGCAAATTGTTGCGTAATTGTTATAGCCAACAGTAAATCTTGAAAGATTGGAAAGCATCATACATTACACAATGGATATTAAGTTTACGGGATTTTAAAGAGCATATTGTGCTTTGTATACAATGATGCTGGTTTAATTGAGATGACACTCAATACTAGTCATGGAAGGATTTCATCCTTGTTAATAGCCATGTGAACTAGTTGTGCTCAACTAAGAGCATAGTTGCATTATACATAAAGGAATTAGAATACTTTAAACTTTAAAATGTTTGAAAGTTTGATTGTCATAAGTTGGTGATTGAGGATGTCACACCATTTATGAGATATTATGTGGCTGTATCAAAATAATTTGATGTACACATACAAGAATTTTGCTAATTAAATTCTTGAAATAAGTATTCTCAAAATTATGATAGATCAAAGTTAGTTGAAATAAATGCCTTGTCAACAAGTATGATTGTCATTACTTGAGGCATAATTGTCAACAAGTCATTACTTGAGACAAAATTCATTAACTAGGATTATCATGCATTGATCTATTTAGTATTTGGATAAGGGGTATTAAGCAATTATTATTTATAATGAATTAAAGTACTTAGTACTTTTGTTTTCATTAATAATAGATTGTATCCTATATTTGCATGTTTAAATCCATGAATAACTTAAGTTATTCTAAATTGTCCGTTGTCAATTAATGATATGGGAATATCATTAAACTAAGACAAATCTGAGTATTGGTTAGAATATACTTGAAATTAGTATATTGATGCGCTGTCATACCAATTTCACATGATATTCAATGAACTGAATATAGGACTTCTCCCAACTACATGATTTTACTTTATGGATCTTGTCAGTAAGTAAATCATGAATTTAGTTATCCTCATACTTGAGATACCAGATAAGTGTCATGGATGTAGTGCATTTCTGTGAAGCAATTTACCGCTATCCGTAACTGGTAGTCATAAGGATTGTTTTTAGAAGTGTTGCAAAGTTCATGGGTTATTCTTGTAGTCAAGAGAGAATTTGTTCCTTCAAATTTGTTTTGAAGTTTAATACTGCTGGGCCCCTCGTAGTGTTGACAAGATAAATGCGTGCGCACGCCCAAAGTCTATCTGGAATACGTTAAGAAGATTTGGTAATCTTGCTCAATCATAAACAACGAGAAACAGAATAGTTAAATAAAGGAATGATATCCTTATTTAACGTAGTATTAGAAACAAAATGATAAGTATGATGATGAATCATCAAAAGGTTTTTCCAGGAGACCTGCTCGAGTTGTACTGGGGGCATTGGCGTGTTGCTAGACGCTAACAATGTCATTACGCTATTAATAGATATCCAAGTGGGAGTTGTTAGAGTGTGGATAAATATTAATATGCGCATGACTAGAATCGAACTCGAGGCTACGGGATTGCACACTTTACGTATGAGACTCGATGTTTAAATAATTAATATAAAATGTTATATTTAATTATTTAATTCACAATAAACGACTAAAGAGCGTTAATGGAATTGACTAACGGTCGGTAAATGTCAACGGGATATGAAGGAAGGAAACAAGTCAAGAGAAGGATCTAGAAATCCTTTCTTGGGTTTGTTTTGGCCGAAACTATGGAGTCCCATATCGGAAACCATAGCAAACTTGATATCTACCATAAGGGTATAAATACATTCCCATGTATCATCTTTTGGTACACTTGATTCAAGAGAAAGCCAAACTTCCTCTCTTCTTCCCTTGGTCAACGAATGAAACCCCTAGTAAGGGATTTATGAGGGGCCTTGAGAATTACCAAGGTGTTTGGTTAATCTATTGTGATCAAGAACTAGCATTCACATCGAATCGCTATAAGTACGTGTGTACAAGAACGTGGTATTAACTCACTATAGTTAATATCTTGGATCGAATAACAAAACGGTAAGGGGTTATTCATTGATCCTTATAAACCCTAATTAGGGTTCATATGTTTTTCAAGGTTTATTGAAGTTTGAATCTTGTTTAGCTAGAATCAAAGGTACGTTCCTGTTTATGTTTATGTTAATCTTTTATATGTTATAATTGTTCCTATGCTTCCGCATTATGTGACTACTTGATTTGTTTAATATTATGATTGTCATGCTTTATTAATTCTAACACAAGAGATGCTCTGGCACCAGATTCAACTGTACCGTGGAAGATCAAGGGAGATGGGCGCAAAGCGGTGGTCGGACTCGTATTGTGGAGGGTAATGATCATCGACTTCTAACGAATGCTTTGGGATGGCAATAATCTGTGATTGGGAATCAGTTTAATGAATACAAATATCATATAAAAGTTAAGTTGACTTTTACATAAAGAGTCACAACTAGAAAATCCTTTTAAGAACTTTATTTCAGACCAGGCGGGGAAACGATTAGTTATATCTTGCGTGTTTATGAACTAAGTTCTTCCTTTGAATTACCTCAAATACAGGGGGTTTTTGCTTGGGTATGATGTGATCGTTACGTAAAAATGATTACTCTAACCTTATATTATATCAGAAAATCATAATCAGTTTTTGCTTAACAAGCAATAATTACGTTAGCCGTGTATCCAAACACCCCGGGTGGTACATGTAAATACTACCGTTGTATAAAGAATAGTTTGTGATTTCAGAACTTATATTCTTATGCATTCATATGAAGTTAACTCTTGTAAATACGCATACAACAAGAAACATTGCTGTATATTTGGCATAATTTTTGCATTTGACAAGGCCCACGACGATGCTGTTATTTGCTACTTGAGGAAAACTGACCGAGTGGTGCACCTGGAAGCACATAAGTGAACTGTTTCCATGGGTATGCATATCTTTTCCAATTATGTATTAAGATAGATCCAAATAGTTGTAAAGAAGTTCTGAATATGGTGATGGGAGTAATTTCTGTACTAATGCTCATTATTAGATTGCATAACCATGTTAGTTTGGTATTTTCTTGTTTTATTTTTGATTGATTTTTTAAGGTTTTTGTGTTAAAGGTAAAATTTTGTTTGTATAATAAGCAAATCGGATTTCTTTTTTTTTTTAAAGTCTCTTTTCCATGAAAAGCAAACATTTTCATGAGTTACTGTCATTTGATTTATTTTACGCGTGGCAATATCGTATGCAAGAGAGGACATAAATAGGCTTTGATGACAGAAACCTTAACTGAAAATTTTTGAACATTCACATATCTTCTGTTTGCAAAGAAAATATTGATTTTTTACTTTTTTTAATGTGTATCCCCTATTGCAGTTTCTTGACAAGATTCTTTACAAGCTTTGACAAATTTGTGTTTCGATTCCTTGGTGGTGATTACTAGTCTCATCATCGTCCAATATTTCATTGTGAGTTCCTAATTTGTCCAGGTTTTGATTTGCTAACTTGTCAAGGCCGGTTTATTAAAACTAGAGTTAATTATATCATGTTTCTGGTGTATTAGTCAACCATAAACTATATATCATTTATTCCTTCATTATTCGAGATCTACTAAGATCAGAAGTAGATTGCTATCTTTGTGGAACATAACATGGGTAGTTTCTTGTTTTCTAACACAGGTTGTGCAAGATTGGTTTGAAGGGTTCCATGTTGGTGTTCGAAAATTTTGGGCATTAATTGGCCTTTGTTCTATATGGTCGATTTAGATTTCTAAGAAACGAAGTGACATTCAAGAACTCGGTTACTTTTTGGAACCGCCCAATGGATCTCGTAAGATCAAAATCTTTTTGTTTCGGCAGAAGAGATTTCTGTAAAGCTCATCATCAATTTCATGATTGGAGTTCACGTCCATGAATTTTACCTTAGTAGTGTGCATATCGGATTAGTATTCTTCGAGATTTAAATATGTTGTCCAATCGAAATGTTGTTTGATATCAGGTCTAATATAATGTTCATCTTCTGTAATCATTTTTCAACTTCTGTTCAAAAAAATAAAAAAAGAAAAACTTATCATACCAAATCACTGATGCACATTTACATTGAAGAGTCATCAATCATAACTTTTACATTGAAGAGTCACTGATCATACCAACTCACTGATGCACATTTACATTGGAGAGTCATTGATCATAACTTTTACATCGAAGAGTCGCTGATCATATCAACTCACTGATGTACATTTATCACCCATTCAAACCACCCAACGACCCTGTAGAGAAAGATTGCCAAATGAAATCTTTACCCTCCAAATTTTCACACGGATCCATTCAATTGGAAATAGAGGGCTAAGATCATTCTCGAACAAACACAAATACCCATAGGTTATAAACATCTAACTTCCCTTTATATACAAACCCAGACATACAACCAACACGCCAAAACACATTTCCCTCTCTAGTACCACAATTTCTTTCTGTCATAATATTTCAAATAGGTCCAAATTCTCGGTAGATGTCTCAATTGACTGACAATTTTCTGTTAACTATCATACATACCCCTCATTCATACACTCTTGTACATTTCACACTCGATAAACTCACACAATTTCTCTTTACCCAACACTCCCAGGCATCACCACCTCCACTGTCAGCGACGGTGTACCATCCTCTACGGTCGACGCAACCCATGGATGTTTTTTTAGAGATGACGTCACACGTTTTTCGACCACGTCTATTTAAATAGATAATGATTCATACTCTTGCGGTGTTTTGCGCGCAATGGTTCGATGCTTTCCCTCTATTCAACTTGATTCGGTCGTCTTCAAAATGCTGATTCTTAGAAGCACGAGATGAAAGAAGAAAACTAAGCCCTTTTCTTTGTTCTATTGTAGATGCAATTTCAAACATTAAATCCGCTATTTTCTCCATAACTTCCGATATGCTTACATCGGTTACCTGAATGCAGTCGGGGTCGAAAGGTGGCCATGTTTGGTTAGACAGGTAACCAAACCTGGCCACCTTTTGACCAACCGCATTCACGTAACAGATTTAAGCACATCTGAGGTTATGGAGAAAATAGCGAAGTTAATGTTTGAAATTGCATCTTCAGTAGAACAAAGAAAAGAGTTTAGTTTTCTTATTCATCTCGTGCTTCTAAGAATCATCATTTTGAAGACGACGAATCAAGTTGAACAGAGAGAAACTATCCCAACAACGCACGCAAATAGGAATATTCAAGATGCTCATTCCTTGTTATTGATCTCTTTAACACTACACTTTTCTGATCACTCTCACTGCACACACTTGCCAGAGGTCTTCCTAGAAGCAGTCTCCTTACTCTCGGGTTTATCCTGAGTTAGGGGTAGGATCTGTCTACATTCTACCTCCCTCATACCTCGTCGTGACGGGATTGGGTATATTTTATTTTATTTTATTTATTTTTTTTAATTTTAATTTGTGACTTTTGGCAAAAACCACTCTACACAAATTACAAATATGTAAATACTTGAAAAAGACTCAATTCATAACATGTTGTGATGAACATGTGCAACTCGTAAGTTTGATACAACAAAGTTCATTGCTATGTTTTGCACACTTGAGGTCTAAGCTTATACACACATTCACTATGAAATTCACCATGGTTGTAATGTTAGTTAAGCGCTAGTAGACGTTGGTTAATTGCTTAAATGCTACTATAACATGTAAATGTGATTTTTCTTTTTCTAATGTGTAGACCATATTCATATGACAATACAATTATCATTATGTGATTATGTTTTCTAACATTCTTTGTCGTATTGTGAGTTATATATATGTGTTTGTGGGTGTAACTAATTTATTTTTTATTTTTTTTTCTTTTTTTTTTTTTTAAACTCAAAGGAAGAAAAGATAGAGGTCAAAGGAAGAAAACTCCCTTGATTTCCACGGTGCAATTGAAGTCGGGCCATATCATTCCCTTGTTGTCATAAAAAAAATACATGTGACCATGAATCGGTTTTGGATGGTGCTCTGTGAGATGGGTAGCGCTATCTCCATAAATATTTGTAAGGAGAAAAAGGTGATAATTTGAAGCCTTCCCCATCCGACGACTTCTAACAGTATCGATCGATGATCGATATTGTTACAAGTCATCAGATGAGAGAGGCTTTTAATTATCACTCTTTTCTCCTTACGGATATTTACGGAGATAGCCCTACCCATCTCACACAACACCATCCATAACCGATTCGTGGTCATATGTATTTTTTTATAACAAGGAAACGATATGGCCCGGCGTCAAATGTACCGTGGAAGATCAAGGGAGATTGGGTGCAAAGTGGCGGTCAGACTCGGATTGGGGATGGTAATAACTTAGCAGTTGGGTGTAAAAGATGTTTTTATTTTGATGCCGAAGATTATAGAGATGGTTGAAATCCAAACCATGTTGATGGAGCCGCGGTGTAGCCTCTACAAACAGGCTCGGGCCTACTAACCTATCCTCTAATAGTTGGATTGATATCTCGACGCAATAAGCCAACTGCATCATGCGGATTGCTATCTCAACAATTGGTTTCGTATTTTTGCATTATCCACAGAGTGAAGAACTTTGTCGATTGCCAGATGTGATGAAATTAAAAAATGAGAGTTTTGATGAATCGTTGTTGTTGACCTATATGCAAGACATCTAACCATCGGCGAGTGTAGTTAGTCTTTTAAATTTTCATTTTGAATCTTTGTACTAATGAGAATATGTAAGTGTATGAAATTATGTTCATAAAAGGTTGCCACATAGTTTTGTGCTTTCATTTTGTTTCGGTTATATACCGCTGGTCAACTGGGTTCATTTAAGTTGAGTTTTATATATCAGATATCTTGTTTTGGCAAATCAAAGTATATAGTTACACCTGTACTTTTGAAGCAAAATAAATGATAACCTGTGATTGGGAATCAGTTTAATGACTGCAAATATCTTAGAAAAGTTAAGTTGAATTACGTAAAATCACAACTAGAAAATCATTTTAAGAACTTTATTTCGGATCAGGCGGGGAAACAATTAGTTATATATTTAATGTATGCTTGTAGGTTTTGGGTTTGGAGATAGTTTTTGTTTTTGACCAAAGTTTGGTTGTAATGATTAAATCTGATTTTGTTAATTGACGGCTGAATTTGACGATGCGAATATATATTTTTATTTTTTATTTTTTATTTTTTTTGGGTTGAATTAGTTCTTGAAAATGGTTTGCTTGTTTATGAACTGTTCACAGGGTGTTTGCCATCAATTCTAGATTTCAACATGTGTTTCATGTTTGCAGTATGTTTGTGAATGGTAAACTTTGATAAAACAGTAAACGGGTAAAAAGTGAGATTGACACAGAAATTTACTAGATAGATAATAAAAGGTTGTTGTGGATTTCACAGGTCGAAATCTCGCAATATATAGAACCCTAATAGACACACCTCTTCAATGAAACGTTGTGATGTTTCATGAAAACGGTTTTTGATCAACTAAAATAACTGTCAACTAAATGGGCCTGTTTGGTAAACGTTTAACCCATAGACTGACTTGACCCAAACACTAGTTAAGAAACTAAAGTACATAAAATATTGTCTGTAAACATAAATATAAAACAATCTTTGATCTAACTACATTATTTGGGCTAACATTTTTCCCCCTAATGTATTAGCATCAAATTCCTTCCAAGTCTGCTCGCTTCAATCTTCAAGTAATGATTTCAAAATCATTACTATCCTGGCTGCTGTGTTGTCCATCATCTTCAGAATCAAGTCTAACTCCAAAATGGTATGTCCTTGCATCTTTTGCTCCATCACTTACTCCCATGCTCTTCTGGTCTTGTGGGTCCATGGCCAAGGCACTTTTGCTTGCTTCTCCCACATACACTGACTTTTCACCCCAAGGCTCTTGGGCAGTCTCATAATAGATCACAACAAGATCAAGGAACTTTTTGTAGCAATTCATCATTGCTTCTCCATCTTTGGTGTCTAAACCTTGTAACTGGGCTATGGTTCCCCATTTGTCACCAACAGTGATTGAGAAATAACCCCCTAAACTTTCCACAACTTTTAATAAACAAAGCAAATTGACTTGCACATCTTTGACAACTGGTGGTAGAGTATCTAATGCATCATAATTCAAATGCACTAGATAGAACCATCTAATCATATCTAAAAATCTCTTGTTGAAGACTTCCCAGTTTCTATATAACAGATTATCTTTCTTTAACAAATTCATAAATGAAATGAATCTAGAGAAAGAATTGACCTTTAATGCATATAGAGTTCCATTAAAACTGAGATAGTCATCATCCAAGTAATCATGTGTCACATCTTTATTCCAATCCAAATCTTCAATTCCTTTGATTAAAGAGCATTCATCTCCAGGATCAATTGACTTGAAATACTTCTGCATGTATTCATTGTGCTCTTTCACAATTTCTCTTGGTCCTAATTTTCCTGTTGCATCTTCACAAGGATCTTGCATACTTGTTTCTTCATCATGATACATATGATAGATACTACATCTAGTATCTTTTATTTTCACAGAAAATCCTTGTTTTTCCAATAGTTCAAGGCTGAGTATATTCAATGATGTTTCATGGGTATACTGTATTTGTCTAACATATATATCACCATGTTCTGTTTTGATGTTAGCAGTACCAATACCATATGAGAATATAAATTTGCATTCATATTCCTCCTTCCCTATCATTTTAAACTTATAATTCACATCTTTGAATAATATTCTCCTAGGGCACATATGAACTTTGTACTTTTTGCTTACATACCAGATATCATTCCAGTCCCCTTTGTCAGTACCTTGCACTGTGTAATCACCAAAGACATGTACCTTTTCAGGGTACATTCTTTCTTGATCAATAATCTGCCTTGTGATGTCCATATCATGCACTGCTTCAATCCCTGCCAACTTCTTTCTTTCTTTACATGCCCAGTAAGCATGTCCCTTGGTTTTGCATATATAGCACTTGGATTTCTTTTCTCTTGCTGTCAATTTTGTTTTCCCTTTGGATGCTTCTCCTTGTTTCTGTGAATTGTATGCTTCATTGTCTAACACAGTTTGTGCCAACAATTCTTTTGCCTTTGGAGATATACTCTTCTTGGTTCTTGTATTCCACTGATACAAACGTTTGGGAGTTTCCCTTAAGAGATATCTTCCACTTTGAAAACCTGTGGATGGTTTGAATGATGGCTGTTCCCAAGGATTAGAGCCTTTGTGGCTCTGATACCAATTGTTCCCCAGGGTGTTTGCCATCAATTCTAGATTTCAACATGTGTTTCATGTTTGCAGTATGTTTGTGAATGGTAAACTTCGATAAAACAGTAAACGGGTAAAAAGTGAGATTGACACAAAAATTTACTAGATAGATAATAAAAGGTTGTTGTGGATTTCACAGGTCGAAATCTCACAATATATAGAACCCTAATAGACACACCTCTTCAATGAAACGTTGTGATGTTTCATGAAAACGGTTTTTGATCAACTAAAATAACTGTCAACTAAATGGGCCTGTTTGGTAAACGTTTAACCCATAGACTGACTTGACCCAAACACTAGTTAAGAAACTAAAGTACATAAAATATTGTCTGTAAACATAAATATAAAACAATCTTTGATCTAACTACATTATTTGGGCTAACATGAACTAAGTTTTCCCTTTGAGTTACCTCAAATACAGGGGTTTTTGCTTGGGTATGATGTTATCGTTACGTAAAAACATGATTACTCTAACCTTATATCAGAAAATCATAATCAGTTTTTGCTTAACAAGCTATAATTACGTTAGGCGCGTATCCAAACACCCAGGCAGTACATGTAAATACTACCGTTGTATAAAGAATAGTTTGTGATTTCAGAACTTATATTATTATGCATTCATATATGGAAGTTAGCTCTTGTAAATAATAAATACAGCAATAAACATAGCAGTATATTTGAGTATTTGACATAACTTTTGCATTTGACAAGGCTGAAGACGATGCTGTTATTTGCTACTTGAGGAAAACCGACCGAGTGGTGCACCTGGAAGCACGTATAGTAGTTGAACTGTTTTCCATGGATATGCATATCTTTTACAATCGTGTATTAAGATAGATCCATATAGTTATGAAGTAGTTCTGAATATGGTTATGTGAAGCATTTCTGTACAGTCTGCTCAATAATTTGCAAGTTGTTAAGAGGCATTTTAGGTGTTTGATAAGTATTTTATTTTGTCTTGGTATTTGCAGGAGATTGCTTCTTGTGAAATTTAAATGTCTGGTAGCTATATACCATCGTGGGATATGTTATGTTCCGCATCATGTGACAGTCATGTGTATTGATGGATGGCTGATTATGTCTGAATAACTTGATGATTAAATCGTAGTAAAGGCTTACTTCTGTGATTAGTAGCAGCTCGACCTCAGACATAAGTATTAGCACATCCCTGGTTTCTTTGCCAAAAAGAGTTGCCCATTTGATACTAACATGAGGGAAAACATTCCTCCTAACATATCTCTGAATGTGTTAGGTATAGTATTGGTTCTAGCCTTCTTATATGTTATAGTTATTGTGCTCCATGATGCTTACTATGCCACTCTTTTGCAACACCAAAGTTTCTCAGATTCACTGTTCACCAAAGTTTTACCTTCAAATATTTGATTGTTGTAAATTCATGCATCAATACTTACACAAAATAATATGTCTGGTTTGGCCATCTATTAGACATTTGCTCAATAGGCCTGTTTGATTTATGGTTTGACTTTTGAGTGTCTAACAAAATTATTAGACATGACATTATCTTTCTTAGCTTTTGCAATGCGGAAATCAAATTCATATATTGATGCTTAGTTTCTCCAAAGGTTACAATAAGTACTACTTTGATTTTATCAGCTTTCAAAAGTGTATCCCGAAACACAAGGTTTACTGCGTAGATTAATGCGAGGTCAATATAAAGTGGACACTGAAAGTGAACCAAATTCTTTCACCAAAGTAAGATACTTGACACCATCCTCAAAGTGACCCCAAAATGTGTTTCTGTTCTTCCAAATAATCAAAACAAAACTGTGTTCCAAGGGTCGTGACTCGCGAGATGATTAAAAAGAAAAGTTGTTACTAAATACTATGTTAAAATTTTTTTTGATTCAGTCACCTAAATCCATAAAATAAACTGCAGAACCAAGATTATGAACCATGTTTGATGTTGCCATTACAACAATTAGGTAAGACTTCCATCATTTTGCGATATTGCTACTCAGCAACCACCATTAAAACAATTTAGAAACAATCACACACAATAATACTTGCATTATAGACAATGAGGTGGATAGGGTGCAAATGATGCAGATCCAAAAATTTGGCAAGATTAATGTCAAAAATAAAATAAGGCATATGTATGTATGCATATCTTTTCCTTCTTCAACAAAGCCTAGCTTGTGCTTATTAGTTCTGGAATGGTCACGATCGGGCTGCATCAAGCAGATAGCTCATGCTGAGAAACCAACCTTCCAAGTTCCAAACAACATTGAATAGTTGACAATCCAAAGAGGAATATTCAAAATGCTCAAGTTCAGTGATATATAGATATAATTAAGGTTGAGTGCAATTTTTAACAAAGAGCGATGACTATGTTCGATCCAAATGAATACTCGCCCGGGTTTTCTATCAGATCGGAAATGTAAACTATTGCCTTTAAGTGACGTTAATACTCCATGCGAGAATTTATGTCTGCTTACTCACTTTGATAGTTTGATATATGAAAGTATGGAAAGAAAGGAACAATTTAGTGAGATCCCACATCGGATGAGAAGGAAAGGTTAAAAGGGAGTGGAGCTGTATAAGAAGAAAAATATGCAACTGGTTTAGGCACTTACCTGGATGGGGTCAATGGGTGATCAAGAAGGCTCATGGCCTAGGTTGGTGACCTCCATTGCACTTTGGAGGGGTGCTATCCTAAGATCGGCCCAAGCGGTCGAGTCTACATCGTAATTTCTTGCTGAGGGGGCCTGCGTTCGCGCGGCCCCTGCCCAATTCTCTAGTCTAATTATACTTTTGTCATTGTTTCGAGGCTGGTCCAGCTCTTGTTATAAACTTATACACATAATGATGTTACCACATTCTTGACATGTACAGTTTAATTTTACTTTCTTGGTTTGCTGGTCTTAGTTTTGAATTTGTTCCAGCTTTGGTTATAATGATCTTGATGGACACGACCCAAGAACTGTAACAAGTTCTCCATTTGAAACAGAATGAGTCTGTTTGGTTTTACAAAATTCGACCTGATAGACATATAGCACAACCGCAAGTGATCCATTTAGAAATTTCCATCTCAAGGGAAAGCATTTACTTTACCTCTAACTGTATTGCATTTTAACTAACCAAATATTGAGGCACTTGTTCAGATTTTCCAATAAAGGGTTATGTCGATATCCTCGAGACAGGAAGAAAAAGTTCAGAAAAACATAGAGACTTAAATTTATTGCTTCATTTGGTTGCGGCTTTTGAGAGTGATAAATTACATTCTTTGGTTACTAGTCTCTTGATTCTATCTTTTCACAAATTCTAAGTTTTGTGTTAACTATGTGGAACCATTCTCATAATCTGATCTCTATTTATCAAAACTATTATTGATCACATATGTAATAAACTAATTAAGACTTGTTGCTTCGGTCATAAATAATGCATGCACCTTCTGACTGTACTAATGCTAGCTCATTATTAGATTTCACAACCATTAGTTTGGTATTTTCGTGTTTTAGTTTGATTGATTTTTTAAGGTTTTTGTGTTAAAGGTGACATTTTGTTTGTATAATAAGCAAATCATATTGTTTTTTGTCTATTTCTATGAAAAACAAGCATTTTCATGAGTTTCTGTCATTTGATTTATTTACACGTGGTAATATCGTATGCAAGAGAGGACATAAATAGGCTTTGATGACAGAAACCTTAACTGAAAATTTGAACATTCACATATCTTCTGTTTGCAAAGAAAATATTGATTTTTTACTTTTTTAATGTGTATCCTCCATTGTAGTTTCTTGACAAGATTCCTTACTGGTTTGATACATTTGTGTTTCGATACCTTGGTGGTGATTGCTAGTCTTATCATCCTTCAATATTTCATGGTGCTCTTTTGTTTTAATTTTCATACCACAATGACTGATGTTAAAGGATGCTTATTGTGACTTTGTGAGTGGCTGAGTGCCCAATTTGTACATGTTTTGATTTGCTAACTTGTCAAGTTTATCTAAACCAGAGTTAATTATATCATATTTCTGGCGTGTTAGTCAACCAGAATATGTATATCATTTTATTCCTTCATGGTTCTAGATCTACTAAGATATGGAGTAGATTGTTATCTTTGTCGAACATAACATGAGTTTCGCATTCTCTAACACAGTACACACAAGAATGGTTTGAAGTCTTCGATGTTGGTGTTCGGATAATTTGGTCATTAAGATCTGGCTCAGTTACTTGTTGGAACCACCTGATGGATCTCGTAAAATCAAATTTGTTTGGGCGGTCGGAGGAGATTTGTGCAAAGCTCATAAAATTTATGATTGGAGTTCACGTTCATGAATTTCAGATTAGTAGTGTGCATTCTAGTACTTTTTCCAATTTGTGTCGTTTTATTATTGTTTGAGAATTAGATATGTTGTACAATCGATATGTCATTTGATATCAGATCTAATGTTCATCTTTTATAATCATTTTTTTCAACTGTTGTTCTATTATAAAAATAATAATAATAATAAAAAAAAAACAAAAAACAAAAAAAAACCACACTTAATACTAATACTAAAAGCTTTAACTTAATATCATACCAACTCACTGACTCATAAAGAAAGATCAGGAGCTCTTTACATTCAAGTCTAATGTACATTTACACCCATTCAAAGCACCCAACTAGCCCCTGTAGAGAAAGAGTGCCAAATGAAATCTTTCAAATACGTAATACTTGAAAAAAGCACTGTTTATGGCATGGGGAGCCTCCTCATGCACAAAGTAAGCTTCAACTATACCAACTTTAACCACTTTATTCAACTACTTTATCACAAGCTAGCACAGTACTTGCAAATGCAACAAATGAGATGGTAAATATAGAGAGATTGCCTAATGAAATCTTTACTCTCCAATTGTTTCACTCGGATCCACTCAATTGGAAATTGAGGGCCATGATCATTCTTAAACAAACACAAGTATCCACAAACAAACACAAATACCCATCGGTTAAAAAAACATCTTAACTTCTCTTTATATACATACCCATAGAAGCAACCACACAACATCACACTTCAATTCCCTCTCTTGAACCACAACTTCTTTTTGTCATAAATATTCCAAATGGTTTGAAATTCTCGGTAGATATCTCAATGGGTTATATAAAACATGGTTATGTACTATATTGACTACGACAATTATTTACCATCAAATATTTTACCATGCCGTTCTCTGCCTCTTTGCGTCTTCACAAAAGTGTTACGAGTGGGTTTGTCTACCTTCAAAATGTTCCAAACTTTTATTTGCTACTAATTGCAACACTTAGCTACCACAACGCCATCACATTTGAGTATGAGAGTGGGATCGGGGAGCAAACCTCCATGAAAAACCTCTGATCAGCACACCCTTCACCCCATCTATATTTAACTTTCACATAGTGGTCATTGGCTTTTTGTGCTGAGACATCAATAACACCAGCCATACGAATGGTTACGTTGTCCCTGCCATGTTTGCCATTTGAATGAATATACAGTGGCCTTCCGTCTTCTGGGTTTCAATTATTGGTTTCGTATCCTTGCATGTTCGAGAAAGTGAAGAACTTTGTAAATAGCTTGCCAAAGTTCTTCACTCACTCGATCATGCAAGGACACGACACCAATAGTTGAAAACCAGAAAACGAAAGGGCATTGCATATTAATTCAAATGGTCGACATGGGAGTTTTGATGAATGAAATTTGAAGTTACACCTGTACTTTTGAAGCAAGATGAATGATTTGGAATGACAATAATCTGGGAGAAAGCATTTGGTTATATATTTGGTGTATGGATGTAGATTTTAGGTTTAAAACAATGATGTAGGTCTTAGATTGTAAGTTCTTGTTTTTGGATGAAGTTTGGTTGTAATGGTTAAATTTGATGTTGTTGATTGTTTTTCGTTGAAATGGTTGCTGAAAATGGCTTGCTTGTGTATGAACTAAGTTTGCCCTATGATGTGATTATTTTTGAATACAGGGGGTTAATGCTTGTTTATGATGTGATTATTCTGACGTAATTAAAGTATGTCATTTCCATAACTAGTCTCCTTACCTCATTTCGTATCATGCTTCTCCAAATTTGATTACTCTAACCTTATATCAGAAAACCATAATCAGTTTTTTTTTTTTTTTTTACTAAGCAATAATCACGTTAGCCGCGTATCAGAACACCCCCTTAGTACTATATATATCATGTAAATACTACTATTGTAGTATAAATAATAGTTTGTGATTTCAGAGCTCTTGTAACACTTACAACAGTAAACTTAGTTGTATATTTGGCATAATTTTTTGCATTTGACAAGGCCGACAATGCTGATAGTTGCTACTTGAGGAAAACCGACCGAGTGGTTCACCTGGACGAACGTAGTTGAACTGTTTCCATGGTGTATGCATATCTTTTCCAAACCACTATTAAGATAGATCCAGATAGTTATGAAGTAGTTCCAATTAAATATGATCATATGGGAATCGTTTCTGTACTAATGCTCATTACTAGATTGCATATCCATGTTAGTTTGGTATTTTCTTCTTTATTTTTGATTGATTATATAGTGTTCTTGTTTTAATGGTACAGTAATATATTGTTTGTATAATAAGCAAATCGGGTTGCTTTATTTAGTCTCTTTTCATGAAAAGCAAGCATTTTCATGAGTTTCCGTCATTTGATTTCTTCTTATGCTTAGCCTTTGACAATAACATATGCAAGAGAGGACACAAATAGGCTTTGATTACGGAAATCTTAGTTGAAAATCTGAAGATTCACATATCTTCTGTTTAAAATATGGCAAATAACTAATTAATGCACTATACTTGCCACAAATACCACTTCCGCAAACTAAAAAAAAAAAAAAAAATTCTGAACACTAATTTTGACACTTTTGTCTTTCTTTTTGTATTATTACCATTTTATCCTTCCAAAAATTACATAAATGGTCCCTGTGGGTTTGCGAAAATTGCATCCACCGTCCCTAGGCTAAATTACATAAATGGTCCTTGTCGTTTGGAGAAAATTGCGTCCACCGTCCATATTTTTTTTTCGAATTTTTTTTCCAACTTTTTTTCGAAATTCTTTTTTTCTGATTTTTTTTTAATTCTTTTTTTTTTCAAATTTATTTTTGTCTGAAATAATTTTTTTTAGAATTTTTTTTGTGACATGTGAAAAAAAAATTGACCCCTTTCTGGTCTGAATCATCAAAAGTGTAAAACACAAAAGTTGTCCGGAATGATGTTTTACTTCAAGACTCGTGAGATTTTAACCTGAAAATGCAAAACAAGGGCTGTTTACTACAAAAAACTTAAGCGGTTTCTGTATCGATTTTAAATCACGATTTTGACCCCTTTCTAGTCCGAATAATCAAAAGTGTAAAACACAAAAATTGTCCGGAATGATATTTTACATCAAGACTCGTGAGATTTTAACCTGAAAATGCAAAACAATGGCTGTTTACTACCAAAACTTAAGCGGTTTTCGACCAAATTCATAATTATAAACTCTTGTAAAAAAATTCACTTAAAAAAATTCGCTTAAAGATGTTCTTTAAAAAAATATTTCAGAAAAAAAAATTGAAAAAAATAAGAATTTCGGAAAAAAAAAAGGGACGAACACAATTTTCTCTAAACAACAGGGAGCATTTATGTAATTTAGCCTAAGGACGTTGAATGCAATTTTCAAAAATTCAAGGGTAAAATGGTCATCACAGATTTTTTTTATCTTTATTACACAAAGAATGACAAAAGTGTCAATATTAGTGTACAGAAAATGATTTTTTTGTTCAGTACGCGAAAGTGGTATTTGTGGCAACGATAGTGCATTAATAGGTTATTTGCCCTTTAAAATATTGATCAACACATTTTTAATGTGTAACTCTATTGGAGTTTCTTGACAAGATTCTTTACAGCCTCGACACATTTGTTTCACTATCTTGGCAATTAGTTTATAACTAGTGTTATGATCGTTTACACACGTGTCCTTGTTGTTGTTGGCTCTCTGTAAAAAAACCTGTCTTTTGACCAAACATCCGTTATGTATTTTTCGTCAACGCAAGAATGTGCCAGGTCAAAACATATATTAATCTAAAACCAATAATTTTTGAAGCTGATGTAAACCGAATCATTTAGTAAGCATGTTTAATAATCTTCTTGTAACCTTTTCCTAGTCTCTTTGAAACATAATTTGGGGAACATCGACTTTAGATAAACGTCCCAATTTATTGAAGCATAAATCCGTCGGGATAGACTTGATGATAGATTGAGCCGTTCCACGTCATCCCGAGCATGGAGATCTGCTGCAGTACAAGAAACAAACCGGTTAGAAGAGGTCCCGAGGCTGAAGTCCCAGAACCACCCTCTGACAGTCAAGTCAGTATAAGTAGAGAAGTATGTATGTTTTAGAGAGAATGAAGATCATCCTGTTGAGAGTGGTAAATGCACTCTATTTATAGGTGGGCTTCCTTGTCATTATTTGGTGGTCACGAGTCATGATAGTGACACATTCGGGTGGGAAGCATTTAGGTGGGAGACATTTAGGTGGGACTTACTTATGTCCTGTCCGGAGATGTCCAAATCAATCTCAAAGATGTCCAACTCGGAGAAGTCCAGCCTGGAAAGGTCCAGCTCCAGCCCGGAGATGTCCAGCCCGGAGAAGTCTAGCCCGGAGGAGTCCAGCTCTAGCTCGAAGAAGTACAACCCGGAAAGCTCCAGCTCCAGCATGGAGAGGTCTAGCTGTGACAACCGTGATTTTAACAGGTTAGTTTGACTAATAGTCTCTAGTCGTTTAACTTTGTTTGGTGTGAATTAAGTGTTTTATGTGGTATATATATATGATATATATATAATATANGGAGTTCATAAAATATAAAAAGTATAAGGTATTGAGGGTAATAATTTAATTTGATAAAAAAATATAAAAATCTATATATATTATATGGGGCGGCCAAATAAGGGATAAGGGGGAGAAAAAGAAAACCAAATTTGATACCAAATACAATTCTAAGCCTTAAGGGTTATCCAATATAATTATAAATACAAAACAAAACCACCCCACCCCTTTCTTTTGCAAATACGGTCGACCAAGGGAGAAAAATTTATGGTTTTGTTTTTGAAGCTAAAATCAAGATCAAGGTATACTTTTGATACTAGTTTTCATTCAATTAATTAGTTATTGTTTTAATTCATGTAATATAAATTATGATGGATTTAGGGTTTATAAAATTCTGGAAAATAATGATGTTAAACATGTTAGAATCATTAGTTGTTAATGGTATGATGATTAGTGAAGTCGGTTTGGTGATAAAACATGTTAAACATTGAGTTAGATTGGGACAGCTTTGAAGGGCTGTAAAGATACGACGAGATAAAATAGTAAGAAATGAATTAGAACATGAATTTTTAGTCTAAATTGAAGTTCAGTGAAAGAGCTTTTCAAAAAGTCCGACCACGATTGATTTCGAGGTCCGGAAGTTAGTCTTTTGATTTTTCAAAGATAAGGTGTCAAAGCTGTTAAACCGGGACAGAATTTGGGTATAAGTTTGATATTGATTTGTGGTTGAAAAAGTGATATCTAGGTTAACCCTTCTGGGAAAGTTTAGTTTTAGGTTATCTTAGACTCCCACGAAAATGATTCGCGATAAAAAGTTGTAGAAGTATTTTATTTTGATTAAAACTTTTTGGTGTGCGTTCAGATCCGAATCTGGATAGTTGTCAAGTTTGATTTTCTTATGGGTACTTGTGTGTGTTATTAGACCATGGCCTTCTGGAATTAGCTTGTATGCTTATGAGAGACTATGGTAAATTTTTGGTGTGAGTTGTTGAGCTTTAATTGTTATTATTTTATGTGGGTGAATGTACCCCAAAATTCTGTGTTTTCTGAAATTATAAGTGCAAGAGATTTAGTGAGCGTTAGTGATTGGTGGTATTTAGTATGGAGTCTAGGAGATCCTTGATGGGTCATATGAAACTTAGACATCCATCATATGAGTATTACATGGGTTATAGCTTATAGCTTGACCATGTGTAACGTGAACTTATTTGTGTTGTATAGATTTGTGATTTGTATTTGTTGGAAGCTGCAAAGTTGAGGTGAGTTCATAGTCCCACTTTTACTTTGTTTTAAACTTGGGATGGGAATGATGCTTGTGTTCAATGATTTGAGTTACTGTGACTATGTGTGGTCTAAAAGCTTGGACTTATAATGTTATCATGTGAATGCTATGTGTAATGATTATACGTTGTGATGATTATATGTTGTGATGAGATTATTGTGGATATATATCAGTGGTTCAATTGGGAGGATGCTTATCCTGTTGCTCGCGCATGCGACCTAATTAATGCCAATATTGGAGCGGGGGACACGTTACGTCCCAACGGTTGCCTTTATCTTATGTGATTGCATGTTAGCTTATATGATAACTATAATTATTCTTCTAGCTATATTTTTTTCATGATCACAGTGAACTGGTTGCGTTGAGAGTGTATGTGTGTCTTAAACCTATGAATCTCACCAACATTATGTTGACGTTTTAAGCATCATTTTCAGGTGAGCATTCTAAGGCCAAAGTTGAGAGCAGCAATTAGGCGATACTTAGTTGCATATGAAGAATTTGGTTTATGTTATGATTTGACTTTTTTTTTTTAATTTGGTTGTGATAAGATTATGTTTTTCTTTTGGTACTTAGAGATTTATTAAAGATACCTTGGATTTTGGTTTGGTTATTTTATTTTGGGGTATTGTTACAACACTTCGTGTTTGTACTTTGCTCTATTTATGTGCATGTAGTATTTCTCTATTTAGATACCATGTGTTGCGATGATATCCATGAAGTTACACCCTCGCGTTTCCGCCTTGGCGAGGTGTGACAGATTGGTATCAGAGCCTTGGTTATAGAGAATTAGGTGGTTTAACCTAGACTATAACCTAGGAGTCCCTCATATACATATAGGGCCTAATTGTTAGTATGGTATTTTATATGATTATTTTCTTAGATTTATGAGATGTTTTATTGAATTTTGGACGTCTATTGAACCCCGTACTTAGTATCATGCGTGTCATTTATAGTATGGCACCTCCTGCGCGAAAGATGCTTCGTTGGACCACCGTTGTCGCTACGGGTTGCAAGAGAGTTGGTGGGATGAAGCGGACTAACCGCAGAATCCGAGTTCCCGATAGCATGTATCCATGTTCGGACAAGAAGAGGACGTTTATGGAAAACGTTGGTGGAGAAGAAGTGGAGAGGTTTGTAACCACGGTGACTTCTGGAGATGGAGCCATTACCAAATACCCTTGGTAGTGTCCTCACTTCTCATAGGAAGGAGAGGTGGTTTAGTCTAAACCTCGTGATTTGTATGCACTTGTGAATCATACGGAATTGGAAGAAGAAATAGATATGGTTTTGCATGTTTTGCGACTACCTCATCATGTAGGAAACATGAATGGGTGGTTGAGTAAAGATGATGGGAAGTTAGGATGGAATGGTGTGACTTCGGATCTAGAGTCCGCAGTGAGTTGTAAGTTGAATTGATCTGAGTGGGGAGGCAAGTGCGAGAGTGAAATTTGAGCCATTATGCGACGTCTTTATTTTTGTGTCATGTTTTGAAATTCTTATATTGCCTTTTTACCGTCTGGAGCGATGTTGGAGCATGATTACTCGTGAGTATTGGATCGATCTTATCCAATTGATTTTGATTATGGGGTTTACATGATCGTTGGAATTGTTCCATGTGAGATGATTGTTTGCATGAAGTGCGGTCATAGGAGGGAGTACACTTGTTAAAGGGGGCATAGATAATTATGGTGGCCAACATAATTATACATGCGTCACAACACAAGTGGACTTGCAAGTATGATAGCATGGATTGTGATGTTTATTAGGTGCTATGTGGTATATATGTGCGTTATCATTAAGATGTGTGGTTTTGGAAGTAAGTATGCGTGTGGAATAGGCTTTATAACTATGGTCGCGAACATAATTATAAGGGTATCACACATGTGGACTTGTGACCATGATTACATTGATTTATGTTTGTTGTTATATGTTGTGGTACATGTTACATGATAACATGTTGATGACGGTTGTATGGTTAGAAAAGTATCCCCTTAACTGTTTGGGCGATAATTATATGTTGAGGTGTAGGTGGTAAGATTCCATCCTACCTATCATCTGCTGATACCTCAATTATCGGTTGGTACTAATGTGGTGACATTAAGTTGATTCGTTTGCTAGACTCTCCGTTTGTATACCTAATTCTCTGGTTGGCATCCCTATTCGTACCCTGATGGTACGGATGCCATATTCTTTCTATTCGACGTCGTGATAGATGTTGGTCAATCGGATTCGTTTCTGTTGGATAATGGTTCGTTTCTCTGGTTATTCTTTGCGTTTATTCTGCGAGTGAATATTATATTATTCTTCGAGTACTGTTGGTTTGCGATAAGTTGGTACGGATATTTAATCCCTCATTTACACACCAACTGGATTTCGTGATATGTTTATGAAGTTTAGTGTATAGGAGAAGGGGACGAAATAAGTATTTTAATATCAAATTAACCCGTTTTCATGTACAGTATGTATATGATCATCCTGTGATTATTTCACGTNGAATTGGTTGGCTAGGCATAAGGCTGAGGTAATATGCCATGAAAAGGTGGTTCGTATCCCTTTAGAGAATGGCGATGTACTACGAGTACAAGGGGTTTATTCTACCTAGTCATTCCCTGTGGGGAGCACCTGTGTTGTTTGTTAAGAGGAAGGATGGTTCGTTCAGGATGTGTATTGACTATCGGGAGTTGAACAAGTTAACAGTTAAGAATCGGTATCCTGTTCCTAGAATTGATGATCTCTTTGACCAGTTGCAAGGTTCTTGATTTTTACTCGAAGATAGATCTGCGTTCTGGTTATCATCAGTTAAGAGTGTATGAGGAGGATATTCCAAAGACAACTTTTAGGACTCGTCATGGACACTTTGAGTTTACGGTTATGCCATTTGGGTTGACAAAGGCACCCGCGGTATTCATGGATTTGATGAATCGCGTGTGTAAGCCCTATTTGGATAAGTTCGTGATTGTGTTCATTGACGATATTGATGTTGTAACAATTATAGTACATATTTTCTCAAAGGAATCCGCAAGAAATACGGATAACCCGAGGTCGTAGTCCGTGTGAAGGTGAATGGAACCGTAGTTGACGATTCGTGAATCGTGAAGTGAAAAGTGGGATAAAGGGGAATATGTGTGGAGTATTAAACTAAAATAAAACTTAAACGCAATCTAAAAGAAACGGGGAACAAATAAAGGCAAAAGGAAACTTAATTACGCAAGACCCGGGCTAATCCCGAATCTTATAAAACAATTACTTAAGGGAAGAGGAATACGGGGAATTAACTAAATTTTCTAAGTTCCTAATTGTAAATAAAAACTTTTTGAAAAATTAAAAAAATATTTTTTTTTATGCTTTTTCTTAAATTAAAATTAATTAACAACTATATATTTTTTTTCTTTATGTTTTAAAATGCAAGTAAATACAAAAATAATTTTTAAAAATGCAAATTAAGTTTTTATATATATTTTTTATTATATATATGTGTATATATATATATATATATATATATATATATATATATATATATATATATATATATATATATATATATATATATATATATATATATATATATATATATATATATATATTTACTTACTTTTCTTTTAATTATAATAATTTAAAAACTATTTTAAGCTAATATAAAAATTTGCTAAACTTTTGAAGAAAAATCTAAATTTTTAGAAAAAGATTCTAGCTTGTGTTTTTCGATTTTTGATTAAGAAAAATGATAATGATTGAAGCAAAAGTAATAATAAAACTAGTGGCAACTAAATAATCTAACGTTAACTACAAAAGTTATCAACTAAATAACCAACTAAATTATGTTAATTNAATTGGAAGAAAGAAATAGATATGGTTTTGCATGTTTTCGACTACCTCATCATGTAGGAAACAGGAATGGGTGGTTGAGTAAAGATGATGGGGAGTTAGGATGGAATGGTGTGACTTCGGATCTAGAGTCCGCAGTGAGTTGTAAGTTGAATTGATCTGAGTGGGGAGGCAAGTGCGAGAGTGAAATTTGAGCCATTATGCGACGTCTTTATTTTTGTGTCATGTTTTGAAATTCTTATATTGCCTTTTTACCGTCTGGAGCGATGTTGGAGCATGATTACTCGTGAGTATTGGATCGATCTTATCCAATTGATTTTGATTATGGGGTTTACATGATCGTTGGAATTGTTCCATGTGAGATGATTGTTTGCATGAAGTGCGGTCATAGGAGGGAGTACACTTGTGAAAGGGGGCATAGATAGCATGGATTGTGATGTTTATTCCATGTGAGATAATTATACATGCGTCACAACACAAGTGGACTTGCAAGTATGATAACATGGATTGTGATGTTTATTAGGTGCTATGTGGTATATATGTGCGTTATCATTAAGATGTGTGGTTTTGGAAGTAAGAATGCGTGTGGAATAGGCTTTATAACTATGGTCGCGAACATAATTATAAGGGTATCACACATGTGGACTTGTGACCATGATTACATTGATTAATGTTTGTTGTTATATGTTGTGGTAGATGTTACATGATAACATGTTGATGATGGTTGTATGGTTAGAAAAGTATCCTCTTAACCGTTTGGGCGATAATTATATGTTGAGGTGTAGGTGGTAAGATTCCATCCTACCTATCATCTGCTGATACCTCAATTATCGGTTGGTACTAATGTGGTGACATTAAGTTGATTCGTTTGCTAGACTCTCCGTTTGTATACCTAATTCTCTGGTTGGCATCCCTATTTGTACCATGATGGTACGGATGCCATATTCTTTCTATTCGACATCGTGATAGATGCTGGTCAATCGGATTCGTTTCTGTTGGATAATGGTTCGTTTCTCTGGTTATTCTTTGCGTTTATTCTGCGAGTGAATATTATATTATTCTTCGAGTACTGTTGGTTCGTGATAAGTTGGTGCGGATATTTAATCCCTCATTTACACACCAACTGGATTTCGTGATATGTTTGCGATCTTAGTATCGATGTTTTCTTTCTATGATCTTAATTTGATCGTTGTACGAATGAGTCTTTACGTTCTTCGCTTGGTTGGTAATGTATTTGCGTGAGTGTTCACTGGTATGAGTTTGCTTGATAATTATTGTGATTGAAATAGCTAGTGGTAGAGGAGTAGAGGTTGATAAAGTTATTCGTGGGTGTACTATAGTTTTAGAGGGTATTTCTTTTATGGTTGATTTGATACCTTTTTGGACATGGAAGTTTTGATGTGGTGATAGGGACGAATTGGTTGGCTAGGCATAAGGCTGAGGTAATATGCCATGAAAAGGTGGTTCATATCCCTTTAGAGAATGGCGATGTACTACGAGTACAAGGGGTTTATTCTACCTAGTCATTCCCTGTGGGGAGCACCTGTGTTGTTTGTTAAGAGGAAGGATGGTTCGTTCAGGATGTTTATTGACTATCGAGAGTTGAACAAGTTAACAGTTAAGAATCGGTATCCTGTTCCTAGAATTGATGATCTCTTTGACCAGTTGCAAGGTTCTCGATTTTTACTAGAAGATAGATCTGCGTTCTGGTTATCATCAGTTAAGAGTGTATGAGGAGGATATTCCGAAGACAGCTTTTAGGACTCGTCATGGACACTTTGAGTTTACGGTTATGCCATTTGGGTTGACAAAGGCACCCGCGGTATTCATGGATTTGATGAATCGCGTGTGTAAGCCCTATTTGGATAAGTTCGTGATTGTGTTCAATGACGATATTGATGTTGTAACAATTATAGTATATATTTTCTCAAAGGAATCCGCAAGAAATACGGATAACCCGAGGTCGTAGTCCGTGTGAAGGTGAATGGAACCGTAGTTGACGATTCGTGAATCGTGAAGTGAAAAGTGGGATAAAGGGGAATATGTGTGGAGTATTAAACTAAAATAAAACTTTAACGCAATCTAAAAGAAACGGGGAACAAATAACGGCAAAAGGAAACTTAATTACGCAAGACCCGGGCTAATCCCGAATCTTATAAAACAATTACTTAAGGGAAGAGGACTACGGGGAATTAACTAAATTTTCTAAGTTCCTAATTGTAAATAAAAACTTTTTGAAAAATTAAAAAAATATTTTTTTATGGTTTTTCTTAAATTAAAATTAATTAACAACTATATATATATATATATTTTCTTTATGTTTTAAAATGCAAGTAAATACAAAAATAATTTTTAAAAATGCAAATTAAGTTTTTATATATATTTTTTATTATATATATATACATATATATATATATATATATATATATATATATATATATATATATATATATATATATATATATATATAACATNATTGATGATCTCTTTGACCAGTTGCAAGGTTCTTGATTTTTACTCGAAGATAGATCTGCGTTCTGGTTATCATCAGTTAAGAGTGTATGAGGAGGATATTCCAAAGACAACTTTTAGGACTCGTCATGGACACTTTGAGTTTACGGTTATGCCATTTGGGTTGACAAAGGCACCCGCGGTATTCATGGATTTGATGAATCGCGTGTGTAAGCCCTATTTGGATAAGTTCGTGATTGTGTTCAATGACGATATTGATGTTGTAACAATTATAGTACATATTTTCTCAAAGGAATCCGCAAGAAATACGGATAACCCGAGGTCGTAGTCCGTGTGAAGGTGAATGGAACCGTAGTTGACGATTCGTGAATCGTGAAGTGAAAAGTGGGATAAAGGGGAATATGTGTGGAGTATTAAACTAAAATAAAACTTTAACGCAATCTAAAAGAAACGGGGAACAAATAACGGCAAAAGGAAACTTAATTACGCAAGACCCGGGCTAATCCCGAATCTTATAAAACAATTACTTAAGGGAAGAGGACTACGGGGAATTAACTAAATTTTCTAAGTTCCTAATTGTAAATAAAAACTTTTTGAAAAATTAAAAAAATATTTTTTTATGGTTTTTCTTAAATTAAAATTAATTAACAACTATATATATATATATATTTTCTTTATGTTTTAAAATGCAAGTAAATACAAAAATAATTTTTAAAAATGCAAATTAAGTTTTTATATATATTTTTTATTATATATATATACATATATATATATATATATATATATATATATATATATATATATATATATATATATATATATATATATATATATATATATATATATATATATATATATATATATATATATATATATATATATATATATATATATATATATATTTACTTACTTTTCTTTTAATTATAATAATTTAAAAACTATTTTAAGCTAATAAAAAAATTTGCTAAACTTTTGAAGAAAAATCTAAATTTTAAGAAAAAGATTCTAGCTTGTGTTTTTTCGATTTTTGATTAAGAAAAATGATAATGATTGAAGCAAAGGTAATAATAAAACTAGTGGCAACTAAATAATCTAACGTTAACTACAAAAGTTATCAACTAAATAACCAACTAAATTATGCTAATTGAGCAAATACGAAATTTATGATAAAAAGATATACTTGTAAAGCAAACTATCAAGATCTTTAAGTGTGGTTTATTATTTCGATTAAGTCCATTATTGATATATTAATATCTTTTACAAACAATTATTTTCTCACAACAATTTTTCATAAAGAGAGATCAATATCTAACCAATATATCTTTTAACTTCAATAAACCACACCTAGTTCACTATATAGTCTACTTCACAAGTATATAAAAAGTCTACTCACTAATCATAGCAAACAAACACATAGCATTTAATTTGATAGACATCATTATTATACTAAAATTAGCAACTACTAAAGATTTAAAAGGTTAAGAAAGTAGAACCCGGAAGAATAAACGAGAGGAATAAACCACCCGATCTAATAAGCACAAATTAACCCAAAAGTTTACAACTTTATTAATTTTTTCACCAATTAGTAAGTAAAGTTTGAAACTTTATTTACTAGAAAGCTTAAAAATTACTAAAGTTTCAAACTTTATGTCTTAAAATTGGTTAAAGACCCTTAAGCTCCGGCCTTAGCAGTAGATTGTGATAAGAAATAAGACATAAGAGTTAGGACAAAAGATAATATGATGAAATAAGCTATAACAATAATTATATATATATATATATATATATATATATATATATATATATATATATATATATATATATATATATATATATATATATATATATATTTTATAAAACTAGAGTAAAGCTACAACTTTTACCAAAAAAATCTAAAATACTAAAGTTTAAAGCGAATAAGGAAGAAAGCAATCAAGGCTTTTAAGCCGATTACCCAAGTGAAACACTTATATTCCTTTATATAAATCGACAATAAGCTAAAGTATATAAAAACTACAAAATAACAATAAAGATTCAAACTTTATACTAGTTACGCTATTGAAACTACTAGATCTATAATAATTGACACGTATCATGCTCCCATTGGTGGATCAACTTCCTCGTACTTGCACACTGCAACCTCGTACTGACGCGCTCTGACACACTGCAACCTCGTACTGACACATGCCTGCTTCGTCATTTTGTCCACGTGTCTTCTTCTGATTGGTCCAGAGCTCTGCCACGTCTGCAAACTCGTACTAACATGTCAGCTGACATGTCATACCTGCCACCTGTACCTGCAATCATTGAAACCTCGTACCAATCATTAGCCGCCGCCATGTGGCGGCCTCCTATTGGTCCACGTCACTGCCACGTAAGCAGGTGGGTCCCACTGACAAGTTATATTTCCGGTGGGGTCTACTGCCACGTGTCACCACCTAAGTGGTCCACGTGGCGACACGTGTCATGCCACGTGTCGGGTCAACGGTCAAACGGGCCGGGTCTAGATCGGGTCGGGTCCGGGTCTGGAGCGGGTCTGGTCGCCACGTGGACCAATGAGGTGGTGCCACGTGGCGTAGATATTATATACTCCCTTTNTTATATTTCCGGTGGGGTCTACTGCCACGTGTCACCACCTAAGTGGTCCACGTGGCGACACGTGTCATGCCACGTGTCGGGTCAACGGTCAAACGGGCCGGGTCTAGATCGGGTCGGGTCCGGGTCTGGAGCGGGTCTGGTCGCCACGTGGACCAATGAGGTGGTGCCACGTGGCGTAGATATTATATACTCCCTTTTGCACCCAGCCGGATTCGAACTTGGGGTGTTTGTGTGGGAGTTGAGAGTGTTACCCAGCTGAGCTGGGCAATACTTTCGTTAGTTATATGCATTTCGTTTTTTAAATAGTAGTTCTTGGCCAGTCCAGATTTTGTTAATAAAAAGGTTCAATTAAGAGTTTGACCCGCCAATTTAAAGAGTTCCGGACCGGTTCAAAAATATTCGAAAGTACCTCCGGACTTGTTTTTTCGCGCTCTTTCCAATAGTGTGCTCGAAAAATATTTTTGACTTCGTCTGAACTTCGGAAAACGCGTAAACGTCGTCAAAACTCATCCGAAAATCATCGTTTTTGCTTTGTTTTCAAACCCTTTTACCCCGGTCTTGNTTGGCCAGTCCAGATTTTGTTAATAAAAAGGTTCAATTAAGAGTTTGACCCGCCAATTTAAAGAGTTCCGGACCGGTTCAAAAATATTCGAAAGTACCTCCGGACTTGTTTTTTCGCGCTCTTTCCAATAGTGTGCTCGAAAAATATTTTTGACTTCGTCTGAACTTCGGAAAACGCGTAAACGTCGTCAAAACTCATCCGAAAATCATCGTTTTTGCTTTGTTTTCAAACCCTTTTACCCCGGTCTTGGATTTTTATTATCTTTCATTCTCGTGTTCGTTTTGTCTTATTATCTTTGTTTTTGTCCAATATTTCACATATCCGTACCTGCAAAATCATAAACACAAAAACAACATATATTTGGCATTTATGGTCGGTTTTTTGGTCTTATTGGTCGGGTTTTTAGTCAAATAAAGGTATGTGAAATAACACATACAAAAATCCCCCAGACTAAGTATTGCCGTGTCCTCACGCAATGTAATCACGTCACGCTTTTGAGATAAATAATTTAGAAACTCTTTTTACTAACTTTGAAAAGTAGCAAGAACATTCAAAAGAGATTTCAAAATCATTTATTCCCTAAAACGCCCCGTTTATCTATTTTATTCCAGGTACTAACTTTACACTACTTATTTTTGCATTTTTCATACTTACTTTATTCATGTAACGGTATGTTGACTTTCATTATTATGCAATAACGTTTAAGGTCAAAAAGTAGAAACACGTCTCATGGAGAAGTGACGATACGGATAAAATTCATCGTCCCTGATTTTTCACAAGCCCCCAAACTAAGCTTAAAAACGAGATCACAACCTACTTACAAATTAGATGCTAACGCTACTCTTGGTAGTTACTTGTGTAATAACTTCTCGCTCCCATTTCCTATTTGATGGTATCTATTTATTTTATTTTTTTGAGAGAAATGAATTTCTTCATAAACATCTCGTTTTCATAATTATTAGTCCGATAAAGATACTAAATTAGTACGCTAAGTAGTTAGTGTTCTTTTCTCAAGAGTCGCTGCAATGAAAATGAGGTCCACATCAAGGAATTTAAACTTATTCATATACTTTTTTTTCACTTGACTTTTCTTTGACAACGCATACTACGGAGCTTCAAGGGGTAAATCCAAGACCTTAGACCTACTCGGAGTAAAGGATCCAAGGGCCGTTACGAAGGAGAATTCCAAGACTCAAGACGTTCCTGAAATGAGGATCCAAGGTGGTTAGACCAAGACCTCACACATTCCCGAAAGGAGGTCCAAGGGCCGGCGTAAGAGGGTAGCCAAGACCTAAAACCTTTTGGAATTAAGGATCCAAGGGCCCGATCTCGAACCGTAGCTTATTAACTTAACTTTATTATTCTTATTTATTATGCGACCATGATGTGTACCCAATTTTCAAAGCAAGGATTCTATTAAAAAGACCAAGAACTAATCATCGGCAAAACCTAATATCTTTAATTATTTAGCACAAATATGGGGTGAAACAATTTGGTGGGAGCATAAAGCCACAAGTACCTACGATGAGCTCTAAAGAGAACCAACTACTCCATGCTTAA
Source organism: Artemisia annua (assembly GCA_014162995.1). NCBI lineage: Eukaryota > Viridiplantae > Streptophyta > Magnoliopsida > Asterales > Asteraceae > Artemisia > Artemisia annua. The sequence continues at coordinate 61,542 of LBNU01001439.1, forward strand.
CATCTAACTTCTAAATAAACTCTATCATTTCTCGTTCTTCGCAAATTTAAAATCTCAAATAATGAGATCCGCGAATGCTTAGCCGATAATCGAATATTAAGATTATATTGGTTAAGGGGACAAGCTAGGGCTCAACACGCCCGGATCAAGTCAAAATTTTATTCATACTCTCGCCAGCTGGAAAGTCAACAAGGTGTCAAAACACTTATTATATTTTTGCACAACTTTTTCTCATTTTTTTTGTGCTTTTCATATCATTTCATCATTTTTTTTTTTCAAATTTTTCAAAATTTTTCAATTTTTTACAATTTTTTTAGGAAAAACGGGGTTGCGAGAGTAAACGGCTAAATGAAAGTGCAAGGAAAAAGTCAAATCGAAGATTCACCCCCCCCCCCCAGACTAAAGGTAAACATTGTCCTCAATGTTTCAAAGGTAAGGGTAATCCTACGTAAAATCTAAGGCCGTTTATTAATTATGCCAAATAGATAAACGTTAGTCGATAAGATTATTGGATATATAATATGGATCTCTATAAGCAACGAAGAATGATACTCGAGTGGAGAGAATGACAAAACCA
>LBNU01001439.1:68099-78653 GCA_014162995.1 Artemisia annua
AAACATTTTCTTTTTGCTTAGACGTTTGGACAACCGGAGGTTGGATGTCTTCGGTCCTTCCGTTATTAGTAGGAAGTTCCGTATCCGTTGTCGCCTCGGTTTCACGGTCGACTCCCTTAGGAGGAAGAGAAGAAGACGAGGTAGACGGAGCCGTGGGTCCCTTATATGAAACACCACTACGGGTCGTGATCGCTTTAACATCGCCCCTCGGGTTAGTGATCGTGTTGCTTGGAAGAGAAGTAGTACCCGAGCCCGAGGGTCGATCATTTAAACTTTTCTTAATTTCAACCACTTCTTTAGCCAAAAATTCATGAGATTTTATTAAATTCTGATTTTGGAGCATAAGTTGTTTAAGTATCTCATCCGAGGGCGGCGGATTTTGAACAACACCTTGATTTTGATTGAAATTTTGCCCTCGGTCATTGAAACCTTGATTTTGAATTTGAAAATTTCCATGATTTTGATTTCCATGATTGCCATTATTTTGAAAATTCCCTTGATACGGGCCTTGTTTATAATTCCATTGGTTTTGAAAACCCCGATTTTGATTATACCCTTGATTTTGATTTTGAAAAACATTATTTGCTCGATTTTGGTTTTGATTGACTTGATTATTTTGATATGGCACAATTTGATTTTGCGATTGGTTATTAAAGCCGGGTGGTGGTCGAAGATAATTGTTAGAACGGTAGCTAAGTGATGCGCGGGATTGCGACCACGCACTAGGGTTTTACCTCTCAACGGATCTTGAGAAGTTTGCAATCCCCACCAGGCAGTGTACCTGACCGATGTAGTATAGTGTAGTGGCAAGTACCGGGGGATTGATCGTTCTCTCAGGGAATAGTGTCGTTAGGATTGAAAAGCTACTCTAATAGGTCTAGGGGTGAGGGAAGATTCTTTTTGTGTTTTTATATTTTATGGAAAGCAAGTGAAAATCTCGGGTTTGAAAGAGTGGGCGGAATTAGTTGCTAGTCAAATAACCCAAATTACTACTAATGCAAATAAAATAAAATAACGAAAAAGTAAATGGTTGTGAAAACTATAATGGAGAGAAGTGTGTTTACTTAGATTTCCTTACTCCCTAACTATCTTTTACCGATTGATTAGTGTGTATTAATTGCGTGGATGACGGATTGTATTCCTTAATACCATTCGTAGGGGTGTGTACGGACTTCCCCTAACTCTATGAGATCCTACTTCACTCCTATGTCGAGCCGGCTAAGAAGCTCCTAACATGGGATCACTAGAATTCACTCATGCATTAAATACAATCAAAATAACCTTAGTACACCTTGGTTCATGTTTCTTAAGACGTTCAAGCATGTTACCAACCGGAAGTCTGCCAGTTTTCTTAAGCCTAACATCGATAATCACCCATCCAATACAATTAATAACACACCATTCAATCAATAATCAATAGTTAGGTTTCATTAGATCTAAGCAAACACAAAGAAAATCTAGCCTAGCATGTTAAACAAAAGACAAGAACAAGATAGAATCAAACAACACATAGACATATTGAATGATTAATTGATTACTTAGCTTCAACGTAACATGAGAGATCAAAGGGTATAAAACCCTTAAAAAAGCTGCAAAAATCGTCTAGGGTTTCTCTCTAAAAAGTTCCACCCGAATGACTAAAAATTATGCGAATATATATAGAAAAACAGATCTGACGGCGTCACGTTGTGTGCTTAACGCCGTCACCTCGCCTTGGTTAGGGTTTCTTGATAGCCTTTTTGACGCCGTCCCCCTTTAAGCTCAAAAATTATGTTCTGGCCGTCAAGAGGGGTCTTGACGCCGTCTGGAGTACTGTTCCAATAGAGTTTGACACTTTGTCGAATTCTTCACTTTTATGCTCCGAAATCGTCCAAAATGCTTCCTTTTTCAGAATTTCTCTCCAAAGTACCTAAAATGAAAAAAGGAACGATTTAGGGCGATATTTGATCAAATAAATACGATTTAGGGCTTAAATGACCCCCGAAAAGCGGTACACTTTTCGCCTCATCAAATACCCTTACACTTGAGATTTGCTTGTCCTCAAGCAAATGCGCTTTTATTCTAATCAAAATACAAGTTAGGGGTCATTTAACGCTAATATAAAAGTAATTACAACAAATAATCGTTCCACTTTAATCATAATAAGCACGGAGATTACACACTAGCACCTCACATCTCTCAAGTGTCATAGAATTATATCTCATAAATGAAAATGGACAATATCTCTCACTACTTGTCATACCAAATAGATTACCATAGGCTTCGGAAAGGATCGAAAACCTTCTCCACTAGGCGTAAGCACCTAAGATAAACTATCAAAGAGGACTTTACAAAAGGGTTGTAATGAGGTGTAGGGATATGATAAACACGGTTTTGTTGGAAAAGGGATATTTTACTGGTGGCGAGTTAAAGATCTTGATTAATTACATGTACAATATAGTGTTGCTAAGCCAAGACTAGACTCGACTAAAGCTAATTCAAAAACTAATAAAAACATAAAATAAACAAAGAAAGAAACTGGATGGTAGTCAGTATGTTTTTTCTACTTTTCTTTTTCTCATTTTTTGTATTTTTCTTGATTTTTTCAATTTTTTTTTGCGCATACATTCTTGCCCTACCATCCAAAATAATACATCATAGGGGCCTCAGTTCTCCCTTACACTTGAACTTTTACATACTTTACAAATAACTATTCTAATGACTCGAATTAAGGTAATCGAAACACTTGGAGTACTTTTAAAATATTTAGCACATATGGGGGTAATAATGTTGTTCTTCCCCATTACACCATTACACTAGTACTTTACCCATGAGTCCCAATCGTCCCAAAACAATATGTACAAGGATATGACTCGACTTAGCAACCATCTAATCAATTAAATAATTAACTAAGGGTTTAACAAATGTTGTCACAATAATGCACTAAAGATGAGTGCATACAAGGTAGGCTAAGGCGATTTGGGTGTACATTTAAGTGGGGTGTAACAAATTCTTCCTTTAAGTAAGATGGTTAAAGTTAGAAACGAAAAGATATGCTCGGAGGGGTGTACTAGGGGTATCATGTACTAAAAATGAGTACAACGCAAGGGTGTAGGAGAATTACTTGACCAATGAAGTCAAAGTAATTATAACAAAAACACAGGTGTAAAACAATGGGTTAATCCTAATGCCTCTTATCATGTAGTAAATCTAACTACACGAATGTAGTCTCACTTGCGGATTCGGGATGGTCCTAACGCAAGTTCTAGAATCTAAGTGCTACCGGTACACACATCATAGCATTAAAGATGAATGCTTTTCCTACCAATTCTAGGGGCGAACCTCACATATTTGGGTTGGAAAATTTTTTAGTGGTACGGTTTTTGTGCTAGTCATATAACTCCTATCCATGAGACGCTCATTAAGACCAAAGTTTCACTCCTAAATGTTGTAAAAAATTTTAAATTTGGCACTAAAATTACCCTAACAGGTATTCCTCTCAGTTTTATTACACATCTACCTTTAAACAAACAAAAATCAAGCATAATTGCATTCTCTAAGGTATCGTATTTTACCCCCCCCCCCCCTTACACTTAAGATGAAAATTGTCCCCAATGTTCAAATAATAAGATGTAAAAGTAAATAAGGTAAAAGAATGAAATCAAATACTCCCCTGATTTGCTCGGTAGATAAAGGGGTAACATGGTTAGATCTTCTTCCAAGAAAATGAACACTCAAAGCTTCTCTTCCGAAATATAAATCATCTTCTTGTCTAAAATAACCTGTTAAACCTGAGAAAACAAACACGAAAACCTGCATAACATCAGCTGGATAAATCTGTATAAGGATATAATGCTTGTGGAATGAATATTTTGCAGATTCCTGGAGTTTATAAGTTAGAGATTTTATAAAGCATTTTATGATTCCGGAAGAAAAACAAAACTCTCAAAAAATTCCAGAAAACTGCACTTGACGGCGTCAGCCTGGAGCTTGACGCCGTCAGAATTGATCTGACAGATTTCTCATGTTAAGTTTCTGGAAAATTTCTGGAAAAACTCAATTCTTACTTCCTCGAAATCCTGCAAAATATCATTATGATTCGATACAAGCATTTGACTCAAACAATTACTAATATGTATGTCTATTTAATATTGTTATGATTCATGTTCATTTGTTCTTATAAACCGATTTGGATTTCCCTTACACTTATCTTTTGCAAAATACCTTATATGTAGTTAAGACGAAGTTAAAAACAAAATAAAGCATTTTTACAATTTTGAAACATGAATCAATAACGATAAAAATTAAACATATATACGGAAGCAAATAAAATCAAACAAACAAATAAATAAACACATAAAGCAAGTGAAGCAAATAAAGCTTGGGTTGCCTCCCAAGAAGCGCTTGTTTTTGTTCGAGTCACGAGCTTGACTCTACTCTTATTTAACGGAAATAAGGGAGGTTTTCCCTACACTTAGAATTAAGTGCGGGTGATAGTAGCGATACACACCATCTCGGTAGAAGTATGCCTCGTGAGGAAAGAGTGGTGGATCAATTATATGCTCAAAGGGGTGTGCTCCTTTCATCATGACCTTACCTAGTTCACTTTGGTCAATGGGTGAGTTAAAGTTTCCTCCTAAAAAGGGATCATCTTCTATCAACTTTGAGAGATTCCTAGTTGGAAATCCATCATGACCTAATAAACCCGGTTTGAACCCATAATGTTTCTTGTGATCTATCATGAGTGGGTTCTGTAAGCATTTAAGGTCTTGGCTCACTCCTATGTTAACTTCCTCTCTACAAAGCTGAAAGTCTACTACCTTCAACGTAAAACTACCCGAACTATATGGTTTGATGGGTGGATCGGGACCTATTTCAATTCCTAAATTCTCATCCAAGGATGGAAGATTAGGTAACGGTTTTGGTTTAGGCTCCGATTCATCAAAACTAGGAACTTCCATAGAACTAAAAGAAAGGTCATCACTACAAGTATTCAAACCTATTTCTTCTAGTTGTGTTTGGTCCAAGCGTTCAATCTCTATTGGGGTTCCTATAGTCTCTTCTACTTCTTCCGGGTAGGTCACGGGTGGTGTGTGTGCCTCCAATGATGGTAGGACTTGTGGGGTACTTGGTGGGCTTGGGTTATTTACCTCGTCACTCCTCGTGTCAAGATCACCTATATTCTCATCATGTGTTTTAATAGAACCTAAACCTAACATTTTCCCAAGTATCTCAAGTGCTTCTCTAGGCATCTCAACTTCTATATCCGAATCATAAGGATCATGACTGCTATATTCAAATTACCTAAAAGATTCATCATGTGTTTCTTGAGATTCATCGTCATCGATCATAAAACCTAGGTCTTTTTGATCAATGTGATCATGTTCGGCTAAATCCTCCATCACATCAATGTCACCTATGTGTTCATCTTGTATTATGGTAGGGCCTAACCATGACATGCACTTAGGTAGCTCAACTCTAACCATCTCAGAATCTTGGTTTGATTCTAAGTTCATGTTCCTAGAAACTAGGTCATCTTTTTCATACAAATCTATCAATTCGTCGTACTTATCAGCCATGGTTAGGGAGCTTTCCTCAAAATTTATCCAACGGGTCTCACTAAAAGGAATTGATCCTGATAATGATTGTCTAATAGAAATCACACATGCACAGAATTCATCAAACCTGTAAAACCTAAAAATCTAAAACGTGTAGATGACTAAAATGCCCTTACATTTAAAAATCCTAATAATTGCATATAAGTTACCAAATAAGCCTTAACAACTTGTAATTCATCGAATATGATCTAAATAAATTAACGAAACCTCAAAATTGAAATTCTTAAAATATTTTGAGTCTAAAAATAATTAGAAACCTAAAATAAAATACGAAAACTATTTTAATGCTATATGAAAAATTCTTTTGGGTCGTTTTCTTTTATTTTGCGTCAAGTACACAACAAGTGAGCCCATTAGTTGAACCCATGAAGTTCCTTGGTCTAATTGGCCCATTCGACCCATGCATATGATATAAGGGATCCGGTCTTATATTTTTACACATTACGCACCACAAAGAAAAGTTCTAAAAACCCTAAGTTCTAAAAACAATCGGTCTTTTCTTTTCCTTGGGCAAGTTCGATCAAGTACAAAAGTTCCGGGTGTTGAAGGTCTTTGATTCTTGATTCCATTCGACCTATATGAGTTTCGGTATCACTTTGTTCTTTTTCTTTTAATCTTGTTAACACATGCATGATCTTTAACTATATTACAAATCAAATATAAATATATATATATATATAAGTATGCATATGACGTTAAAAGGCATAAAACATAAAAGCATGAACTTATAAACCATAGTCGAATTATATATATATATATNTCACGGGTGGTGTGTGTGCCTCCAATGATGGTAGGACTTGTGGGGTACTTGGTGGGCTTGGGTTATTTACCTCGTCACTCCTCGTGTCAAGATCACCTATATTCTCATCATGTGTTTTAATAGAACCTAAACCTAACATTTTCCCAAGTATCTCAAGTGCTTCTCTAGGCATCTCAACTTCTATATCCGAATCATAAGGATCATGATTGCTATATTCAAATTGCCCAAAAGATTCATCATGTGTTTCTTGAGATTCATCGTCATCGATCATAAAACCTAGGTCTTTTTGATCAATGTAATCATGTTCGGCTAAATCCTCCATCACATCAATGTCACCTATGTGTTCATCTTGTATTATGGTAGGGCCTAACCATGACATGCACTTAGGTGGCTCAACTCTAACCATCTCAGAATCTTGGTTTGATTCTAAGTTCATGTTCCTAGAAACTATGTCATCTTTCTCATACAAATCTATCAATTCATCGTACTTATCGGCCATGGTTAGGGAGCTTTCCTCAAAATTTATCCAACGGGTCTCACTAAAAGGAATTGATCCTGATAATGATTGTCTAATAGAAATCACACATGCACAGAATTCATCAAACCCATCTAACTTTACCCCCAAATCTTCACGAATGTCACTAAGAGTTCACAAAAATTCATGGTAAGAAGCAAATCTATTGGTGAAATATAATTGTTCCTCTATTGTCAATGATCTAAATGGAATTTCATCTGCCATAGTGACAAATGAAAAGGGTTTTACAAACAAAGGGCACAAAGAAAAAGATAGACTAAAGAAATCCTAGAAAAATAAAATAAAAATCTCACTAGAAAGGAATCTAGTGAGTAGACCTAATAAAATAAAATTTTCAACCTAAACAATAACTATTCCCCCGCAGCGGCGCCAAAAACTTTGATGCGCGGGATTGCGACCACGCACTAGAGTTTTACCTCTCAAGGGATCTTGAGAAGCTTGCAATCCCCACCAGGCAGTGTACCTGACCGATGTAGTATAGTGTAGTGGCAAGTACCGGGGGATTGATCGTTCTCTCAGGGAATAGTGTCGTTAGGATTGAAAAGCTACTCTAATAGGTCTAGGGGTGAGGGAAGATTCTTTTAGTGTTTTTATATTTTATGGAAAGCAAGGAAAAATCTCAGGTTTGAAAGAGTGGGCGGAATTAGTTGCTAGTCAACTAACCCAAATTACTACTAATGCAAATAAAATAAAATAACGAAAAAGTAAATGGTTGTGAAAACTATAATGGAGATAAGTGTGTTTACTTAGATTTCCTTACTCACTAACTATCTTTTACCGATTGATTAGTTTGTATTAATTGCGTGGATGACGGATTGTATTCCTTAATACCATTCGTAGGGGTGTGTACGGACTTCCCCTAACTCTATGAGATCTTACTTCACTCCTATGTCGAGCCGGCTAGGAAGCTCCTAACATGGGATCACTAGAATTCACTCATGCATTAAATACAATCAAAATAACCTTAGTACACCTTGGTTCATGTTTCTTAAGACGTTCAAGCATGTTACCAACCGGAAGTCTGCCAGTTTTCTTAAGCCTAACATCGATAATCACCCATCCAATACAATTAATAACACACCATTCAATCAATAATCAATAGTTAGGTTTCATTAGGTCTAAGCAAATACAAAGAAAACTTAGCCTAGCATGTTAAACAAAAGACAAGAACAAGATAGAATCAAACAACACATAGACAAATTGAATGATTAATTGATTACTTATCTTCAATGTAACATGAGAGATCCAAGGGTATAAAACCCTTAAAAAGCTGCAAAAATCGTCTAGGGTTTCTCTCTAAAAAGTTTCACCCGAATGACTAAAAATTATGCGAATATATATAGAAAAACAGATCTGACGGCGTCACGTTGTGTGCTTGACGCCGTCACCTCGCCGTGGTTAGGATTTCTTGATAGTCTTCTTGACGCCGTCCCCCTTTAAGCTCCAAAATTGTGTTCTGGCCCGTCAAGGCTTGACGGAGTACTGTTCCAGCAGAGTTTGACACTTTGTCGAATTCTTCACTTTTATGCTCCGAAATCGTCCAAAATGCTTCCTTTTCCAGAATTTCTATCCAAAGTACCTAAAATGACAAAAGGAACGATTTAGGGCGATATTTGATCAAATAAATACGATTTAGGGCTTAAATGACCCCCGAAAATCGGTACACTTTTCGCCTCATCACTAAGGATATTTCGATCTCCTTGGGGTTGGTAACCGTTACCACCCATATTTGTAGCATACACGCTCTCGTGAGCAAAGGCACCGGTTGCCGGACACTCAAAATACTGGTGTGGACCACCACATGTTTCATAATTTTGATTAATCACATTAACTTGATGGTTATTATTCTGATTTTGATTTGTGAAAACACGTAAAACTTCATCGAACTTCTTATTAAGAGCCGCAATTTCGGGCGTCTTTTCATAAAAGTACCACCCGCAGCAGCATTGATCGTATCACGATGACGTAAAGTTAAACCATTATAAAACGTATCAATGATTGTGACGAGCAACATATTGTGATTCGGACATCGATCAATTGAAAGCTTATCACGTTCCCATGCCTCGAATAAGGACTCATCGGGACGTTGTCGGAAATTGCTTATGTCGTTTCTTAGCTTCGTCACCATCGATGGTGGAAAATATTTTGCCAAGAATTTAGAAACTATTTCGTTGAACGTATGAATAGAATTTTTCGAAAGTCGATCAAACCAAGCGATGGCATGATGCGCCAATGAAAATGGGAAAAGATAGAGACGAAGGGCATCATCGGTGACACCATTTTGTTTCACACTTTGGGTGATGGTTAAGAATTTATCAAGATGTTTGTTTGCATCATCACCCGGTAAACCATGGAATTGGCAAAAATTTTGGACTTGTTGAATCATATGATGCTTAAGTCCAAAATCTGCCGCTTTGATATTGACGGGGGCAATCGGGCCACCACATCCGAACATAGTCGGTTGACATAACTCCTCCATGGTAGGGAGATCGGGAGGAGGTTGAGGTCCCACCGGAGGAACCTCATCGTTATTGTTATTGTTCATTTCCCCAACGTTTGGGAAAATAACACGGTGTGTGTGTCGAATAACCCTTTCGGGATCGGAAAGTGGTGAAAGAAGATCGTTCGATGAAGAACGGGTGTTCATACACCAAAAAGAAAAGAAATAAAAAGTCTATAAAGTTAAAAAGAAAAATAAATTTAGAAAAGAAAATATTTTTGGTTTTTATATATAAGAAAACTTAAAAATTACAATATTTTTTTTGTTTTTTATATTTTTGTTTTGTTTTTAACCGATTCATCAACCGAAATCGTTTCTTCTAAAACTACGCGCAACAAAGTAGTCGGTTGTAGAATTAAAGTAATCCGATAACGACTAATTTCACGATTTTTTTTTTGCGTTCGAATTTATTTGGTTTACAACACTCTGTAGAGGTAGAGTGAGGATGATTTATTTTATTTTTGGTATTTTGCAAACACTTTAGGAAAAGTGTTTAATATTTTGATTTTTTGGTTTTTATAAGAAAATATTCACAAGGAAGGTTTTCAAAACACAATTCAAAAAACGAAAACCAAAATTCACTTCAACCTTCCCCGGCAGCGGCGCCAAAAGTTTGATGTTATAACAATTATAGTATATATTTTCTCAAAGGAATCCACAAGAAATACGGATAACCCGATGTCGTAGTCCGTGTGAAGATGAATGGAACCGTAGTTGACGATTCGTGAATCGTGAAGTGAAAAGCGAGATAAAGGGGAATATGTGTGGAGTATTAAACTAAAATAAAACTTAAACGCAATCTAAAAGAAACCGGGAACAAATAAAGGCAAAAGGAAACTTAATTACGCAAGATCCGGGCTAATCTTGAATCTTATAAAACAATTACTTAAGGGAAGAGGACTACGGGGAATTAACTAAATTTTCTAAGTTCCTAATTGTAAATAAAAACTTTTTGAAAAATAAAAAAAAAAAAATTTATGGTTTCTCTTAAATTAAAATTAATTAACAACTATATTTTTTTCTTTATGTTTTAAAATGCAAGTAAATACAAAAATAATATTTAAAAATGCAAATAGTATATATATATATATATATATATATATATATATATATATATATATATATATATATATATATATATATATATATATATATATATATA